>JASANF010002112.1:0-101607 GCA_030248245.1 Trissonchulus sp. WLG1_4 | reverse complement strand
ATGGTAAGTGTTAAGGTTAAAAGTTAAACTGCAGATTTGTAGTTGTATTGTCAGCACTTGTAGTTGATACGTCAATACCTAACCTGAAAACAAACACGTTTTGCGCGTAGAGTTAATTTAGGATAGAGTTGGTTGTGAGATACTTGCAGTGCTGAGGATATTCTTCGAATATAAAACGCGGCAACAAAATTTATTAAAACCAAAATTTTCAATTAAACAACAACTCTAAGTTTTCCCACAAGTAGTTAAAAACGTTTCCATGAGAAAACGTTTATATGCCGCAGTTTAACTTTCTATCTACATGTCATATTGCTCAAATGCATAGCTACTCACTAACGTACATAACTAAAGTTCTTGCAAAAAATAATGAGTTCGCATTTGTGCGCTCGGCTGAACTTCACTCCACCAGACGCAATGTTTTCGGGCCAACTTAGTTCCAAAATTGTACGTATTCACGCAGAAAATTGTGTGCCTTACTGCCATTGTTTTGTGCCTGGTTTCGATGCATTGATAACCAGTCTATGAAACATTTCTACAATAGGGTTAGTCACAACACTGTTGCACTTTACTGAGGCTAGCTACATAGATGTATCTTCCGACGCACATCACACACGCTTACGCTTACAAAAACGATACTGCAGAATCGCCTGTTGCGAAATACGTAGTTACATGCACAACCTGACACACACGCTCACACAAATAGTGCAGTTTCTTGACCTGGCAGCGTATCTACACAGTGCCACGATCCAGATTTTCAATTGTGTTTTGTTGTTTTGCCCAGAAAGTGGGTGAGCACATGATAATGCACAGATTCACTTCTTCCTTCATGAGCTGCTAAGCCAGGCTACGGGTGTTAGCATCTAAAGAAAGATATCTCCTAAATGTTTTATGATTTAATTTAAGAATATCTGGATGTCACGTGACCATAAAGTGGTCGAGCAAATGATAATGCACAGAACTAATGCACTAAACTGCTAAGCCAGGCTACGAGTGTTAGCATATAAAGGAGGATATCTCCTATAAATGTTTTATGATTTAAGAATATCTGGATGTCGTTGTAGTTTTGTTTTTAAGTTTTAAGTTCAGGGGCAAGTTTGATTGCTTACTTCCGATCCCACAAGCGGGGTACAGTTGCAAGTCAACCATAAGATTTATATGTCTTATTTGTCTATTTTCGATTGTCATACCTGGCATGTCTCACAGCTACTGACCTATCCTGGTCGCTATTGGCTCAGCATACGTTCAGGACTTGTTGAGCCATCATTTTCGAGCCAAACTTGTATTTAGGTCCCAAAATCTCAGCCCATTCCAAAAAGTTCCATTTCAACTACACATACAGAACGTGCTTTTTGTGTAGATATTTTTCATTTGAGGCCCTTAAGTAAAAAGTAAGTTTGTGTGAACCAGGCCATAGTCAAAATGCTAAGCTTTTTAGTTCGATTCAGTGTGTTATATTTTCAGGAGCTGTGGTTGGTTTCACTTGCTTTTTTCTCAGCAATTTATCCGGCGGATTTTTTGGGGCCACCAGCAACAAGAGGTCAGTTAAAGTCAAACCCCAATCCTGTTCCGGACCAGACTAGTTTGTTTATTCAGTCTGACTAAACTGTTTAAAAATTCTATTTCTACCCCCTTCCCCCCTCAGTTCAAAACACTAAAAAAGGCCTTTCGCTACCCACTTTTTCTCCGTTCAGTACGTCAACAAAAGGTCTTAAGCCTGTTTCACACGATGGGGAAAAACGTGGGGAATCCCCACGTGGGGCACCCCATGTGACACCCCAAGGGGTGCCCCGTGGGGCATCATGTGGCATCGTGTGACACCCCATGGGGTGCCCCGAGGGGCACCATGTGGCACCGTGTGGTGTCCCCCGGGGATTCCCCTGGGGTAACGTATTCACACGATGGGGCATGAACGCGCGGGAGTTTGAATTTTTAGGCGCGTAAACGGTCAAAATACTAAGTATTTACGAAGGTATTACATTGAATTTTGACATATGATATATGTGCCTTGGGCATAAATTACGTGTAAGAATTTATAAAAATTATTTAAATTTTGTGGCTTACTTAAATATAATTCATGAGCTACGTATTCGTAAAAGCCGTAATAGATTAACCAAATGTGAAAGAATTAACTCAAATGATTGAGTTTAAGCCCTAAAATTGTCCTTTAAGCATTTGTATAAAGGCACGTGATCATCAACAGTGCTCACTAATTGGCTGTCGCATGTGGTGCCACATGGAAAAACGCACGGCGAGCGATACTGATTTTCCCCACGTGGGGCACCCCATGGGGTGTCACACGATGCCACATGGTGCCCCGAGGGGCACCCCGAGGGGCATCATGTGGCACCATGTGGCACCCCATGGGGTGCCCCAAGGGGCACCCCACGCGTTTTCCCCATCGTGCGAAACAGGCTTTAAGGCCTATTCACACAAGGGCGCATGAGCTAGCAAAATGCGCTTTCGTGTAAATAGGCCTTTAGTGTCTTGAACTGAGGGGGGATTCCCCCCGCAGTTTAGCACTATATATGTCTTGAACTGAGGGGGTCCCTGAACTGCCTCCTGAAAACCGTACAAAAATGCGTTTTTGCGCTCCGCATTGGACGCAAGCCCTAAAGGCATTATATATACATGGGAGAAGTGTCATACTCTTCTTATGTTCTCTTGGTCAGACCAGAAAACGTAGCTATTATGTTAAGCTTGTGTGTTAAATCCTATTTATTCTGCGAAGTTTAGAAATGTTATCGTACTATGTACAACACCTAATTTCAACTCGGTTACATACTCAATTCGGCAAATGAAACTCAAATTTTATTCCCAATTTCAGCAGCCAAAATCAACGTGGCTCACCAAATTTTTGTGGAAATTGTTCATTGCCAATGATAAAGCTGTAAAATCTAACGTATGGTGTAGTTTATTATGAGTAATTTTTGTTAACAAGAGTATATACTGTTGCTTTGCAGTATCCAGTAAACGATATACCTGTAAACTCAAACGAATGGTGTAGTTTATTATCAGCAAGAGTACATAATAGGACTATAGGAGTATAGTCAATAGTCAATGAGTATAGTCATAATAAGACTATACCAATAGTCCTATTATGTACTCTTGTTATCCGCAATTAATTAGTGCCAGCAAGAGTACTATTGTATTACAGTATCCCATTCCCAAGCGTCCCCTTGTCGCGACCTGCCCGATGCCTTCTACCGTAACCCCTTCAACCACTGCAGTCGATTTTTTTATCGCTGCCGAAACGGACGTGTCAAAAAGCTGTCTTGCTCTCCTTCACAGGTCATAAACATTGTCTTTGTGGACATACCTTCGTGTTTTGGCTTCGTCTTTTTTGGTAATCAGAACGGCACCGAAAGTTTGTCTTTTTAAGACAAGCTTTGCCTTTTTGGTAACGAAGGTTTGTTACCAGAACGTTATTCGAAAGCTCGTCTTTTAAGACAAACTTTGGTTTCTTTGGACCAAAGTTTGTCCTTTTTTGGTAACGAAGCTTTGTCCTTTTGCAACAACCTTCGTCTTTTTGGACCAAGCTTCGTCTTTTAGGACAAACCTTGGCCCTTTTGGTCAAAGCTTCGTCTTTTTCTGGTAACGAATTTTCGTTACCTGTAACGAATTGGAAACTTTTTTTTGCAATGTTCTGTATGTACACGGGTCTCTATCGAGAGGGGGGGACTGGCTTGTCTCGGAATTTTCGGAATTTTAGGGGGGCTTAAACTGACAAACAAATTCTATTTTTGGCCTAAAATGGGATATTTTGCAAAATTTGGACTTTTTAGCGATTTTTTAGTTTTTTGGTCATTTTTAAAGCATATTACAGCAATTTAGGGCATTTTTGAGTCTTCAGGCACCTTTTTCCGGGACCAAGCAGAGGGGTTTGTCTAGGAATCTCGAATCAGAAATCGGGGGGGGGGCATGCCAGACACCTCATGTACATCTGTGGTCATAGATTTTAGGTGTCGATCACCAACGCGTGATTAGGGGGGGGGGCGAGATTCGGCTTTGTGGCTGCTGTTGGAAGAGAATGTTTAAGCAGGCGCAGCGTCATAAGGTTTGGTATTCGGTTAATACATGCCACCATGATTTGTGATGAGTTTTTCCAGGTTGCTTTGTGATGCACTTGATTAGCTCAACCCATTGTATTAACTCATTAGAATAAATAAGAATAGAATAAAATAAATGGAATAAATAGACTAAGTATAAATAAATTTATTCTTCAACTTGCATGAACAGTGCTTTAGGTTTTCAACTTGGACAAAGTTTCATGCAGCCACCCATCTGTCGTTAACGACTGCAAACTGAATCCATCTGGAGACGATAGATTGCCTTTAGATACGACCCAGCGGAAAAGTTAGTGGCTTTGGCCCACCAAGTTTAGCATTTTTATAGTTTTGGCAGTTAGGCTGGATTCATAGTCAGTGGATTATCCGTTTTACGCATGTAACAATTGGACGGACTTATGGCTCTTACATGCAAGTAAATATAAAACGGACCCTAAGTTGAACGTCCCAGTCGGAAACGAAAATCAACGATTTGTGTTCATTGATTCTGCAACTATACTATCGTTTTTGTCGACTAATTTGGATTTCCAGCTATGTTTACTGCGCATAAAGGGGCGAAACCTGTTGCGCCAATGTTTCAGAGCCCGCTCTTGAGCTGAGCTGCACAGACCGAGTTGACGGTAACTACGCTATCGGAGTCCTCCGGTGCACGCCACTGTTTATTTCGTGTATTCGCGGGCGCCCTGTACTGCAGTTGTGCCCCCACGCCACTGTCTACAACAAAAACACCAGCAGATGTGATTTCAAAATGTAAGCAGCGAATGTGATGGAACACAGTCGGGTGGAATGCATAAAGACAGTCTTTGAAGTTGCTGAACTCAGTCTGAGAAATTCTCATTACGGTGTTTTAATACTTTACTGAAATAGACAACGTCTGTGACTGGCGTTTTGCGTTAGACGGGCTTCAAGCATTTCACCCAATGTTTCATAACGCATGAGATGGGCAATACTGATGAGAAAGCAGTGGTTGTGGGCTATACTGAAGGTAGCAACACATATTATTAGTAGTAATAGGTGAGTTTATTATTTGCCTACATCTGCGTATTATGTGTAGCACACCGGTAAAATTCTTTTCAAATCTTTCTTGTAGTCGATTCTGCACGGTTACATGGAAGGCTGTATACCGTTAATTTCGGATACACGTAGTCAGGGGTCACTTAACTACTCGTCTTTTGTTGCACCTTTTTTGCTCGAAGAGTATTTTAGCAGTTCTTTTTTTGTTTTTTAGGTTCACCGATGATTGTATGGGCAAAGCAGCGCATTTGCCGCCGTCGGAATCCAAAACGCCGGAAACACAAATCATGTTCGATGAAGTGGGTTAAAAACTAACTAGTAAAAACTAAATATAACAATTTCTTTTTTTACAAAAACCTTTTTTTGGAATTTTTGATGAAAATGTGAAGGATTTTTTTACTTTTTAATCTCTTGTGTTTTAGGCAATGCACGGATCAATGGATATGTTACGGGATAAAGATTTATTGCCAGAAGAAGTAACGACGTCAACAAAACCATTCACCACAACAACTCAGCCGGCTACCACAACTACTACTCCCACTGCTACTACAAGTATAAGTACTACAACTTCAAGCACAACTACGCCAACTACTACCACAAGTACTAAAACTACTACTACTACAACTACTGCGAAACCAACTACTACAACTGGAGATCATGCTGCAGAAGTAGTTTCGGATGAAAAACCTGAAAAGGATGAAAGCGCCAAGGGGACGAAGCTGTTTGCTTTTGTACCCAAGACACCTCCTGGTATTTCCAAAGCTGTTTTATTGTCCGTTTTCTAGTAGATTTCAAAAAGTTTCTTCAAAAAGTATAGCAGCTTACGGACATGGACACTTAAAAGTATCAACTAGGAGGTAGTCTAAGCAAGAGCAGGAATTATTAGAAAAGTATGACACTCTTTCTACTATGCTTCGTTCAGATATTGAACTGTAAACGATAGAACTGATAAGGTTTATTTGTTTATTAATTGATTTGTTGAGCGAAATTGAAGTGTAGTCCTGTTTTTATTTCTTATTTCTGTCTAGCAAGAACCGGGTCTTATATAAAAAATTTCACGAAGCGTGATTTGTTTCAGATTTCCACGTTTCCTGCCTGGGCCAGTCGCACGCCTACATTCCCGACCCCCGCTCTGCCTGTTCCAGCTATTTTTTCACCTGTCACGGGGGGCTGACGGCGGCTGCGAACAAGTGTCCCTCCAATACCATTTTCGATACCTACGCACACCGCTGTCAGTTCTGGCACCAGGTTCCCGAATGCACGGGCGTGCAACGACATCCTAGCACGCTGGCTACGACAACCACCACGCAGACACCCACCACTACGACTGAGCCCGAAGGGGTTGAGAAAGATGAACACGACGAAAGGAGAATTCATGGGCTAACCAGCAGTGGTGGGTTTGAAAATTTAACTCGTGCGAAATAGTCGTGGTGTTTTTTTCAAGGAACGGGAATGGATAAAAATAATTGTAATGGATCAATGGTGGACGTTTTGAAAGATAGGGTTTGTGTAGCGGTGGACTGCATAATAGGTAAAGGTAAAGGCAACCTGCGGATAGATAATTATCCTATGGCGTGTCCACCCTCGGGTGCGGGGCTCAGCTCCGTTAGAAAGCCTTGAACGTCGGGGGTGCCTCTTCAAGAGTGACTACATCTGTGGAGGAGGGCAGCCCCTCAAGACACAATGTCCTACACGGACCACAGTCACCTTCCCGCATAAATTGTGGTACCCATTTACTGACTGACGAGGGCGAGGGCGGATACGCCAAAGAATAGTTATCTATCCGCAGGTAACCTTTACTGAACTTCAGTTGAAAACGAACATAAGAACAAATTCAAACGGATAACAATCACTGATTATTGGCTTGTTTTGTGATCACAGCTATCACAGCATTTTGATTGGTTGTTTCAGATCTAGCGCAGCTGTGCAACAACTCCACCTCTGGCAACTACCCGGATCCCCGCTTTGCCTGTTCTCAAGTCTACTTCACCTGCTCGGCCTCCAACGATGCTTATGTCAACGTGTGTCCTGTCAACACCTTCTACGACCCCGCCAGAGACCGTTGCGACTTCTTCTACAACATCGACGACTGCAAACCGGCCGCTGAATCGACCACCACCACCACTACACTGGCGCCTACGACCAGTACCAGGGGGTTTGGTCAGTTGACAAATGACAACTGGGCAGTAGAGTTGTATATACTTCTGTTTGTTGCGTGATTCGCCAAAAATATTTCAGCATCCCTATCTATATTCGTCAAAAATATTTCAGGATCCCTATTTATATTAACAGTTTATTACAAATGAAATGCCATTATTAAAATAACGGAAAGCCTATATAAGCTTGTGAAAAATGAATAAAAACTCTTTATCGCATTCTAAACAACCTAAACATTCCGCGTATGGCAACATGGCCAAGTTCTTGAAAACAAGTACCTAGAGCGAAGTAAAGAAATACGTACGTGCGTACAGAAATATCACCATAAGTTTCTGTTCCCGTGTACAGATTTGGAATTCAGCTGTGACTACAAGCGCAACAAAAACTATGCGCCCCCCAACGTCTCTTGCCCAGACTATTTCTATCAGTGCTCTCATGGCAAGACCTATCGGTTCCAGTGTCCAAAACGACTCAAGTATCACGTGACCAAAGATGCCTGTGTGGATTCATATGAAGTGTTCGGATGTCCGGAGTGAGAAAATAGTTGATTTATAATTAGGCGTAGATTAGACTTAACAATTTATTATTTAGGATCAGTATTTAGTGTTCGTTTCGTAAATTGCTACAGTACAATAGCGAATTTCTTATACCGTTTTTCAAATTTTGTCTGGTTAAGTTTGTTGCTTGAAACCTAGAAGTATATATTTTCGTCTGGGTTTAATAACGGCTGTTACGGATAGTGAAATTGTTTTTACGGGGACACGTTCGGGACCATGAAACGATTTTGTCTCACTTTATCCTTGCTTTGGTAGAAAATAATCACTCATCTGCAGAAACACCTGAGTATATTTCAGCTACACTCCCGAAATCCTGCGTGACCTTTGCAAAGGGCGAGAGGACGGTTTCTATCCCCATCCGACCGATTGCACGCAGTTCATTGGCTGTATAGACGAGCACGAGCTGCAGCTGTTCTGTCCGCAGGGCATGGTGTTCAATTGGCACCAGAGTCGCTGTCAGCAGCCTAGTCTGGTACCTGCGCCTTGTGGCACGCTGTCTGAGGGTCGGTTTATCACGGTTGTGGTGGATTGCTGTTTAGTGACATAGCTAGTGGTAGTGCAGTAAAGTTAAGCTATGAAGGTGGTGGTAGTTCCATAATTTCAGGGGTTTTTTTATTTTTCTCGTTTTTCATATTTTTTGCTAGAGCAAGCCATGGAGGACTAAAATAGCTGCAGTTTGAAAAACAAGACTCCAATGAAACGGTTACAATCATTTTTTAATCGTTTATATATAACGTTGCTGGAAGTCAAGACTAGCTAGTCTGCGTTGGCTTACAGTTCAGTGACGAATAAACCGTCGTGGTAGCTAGTCTTATCTTGTCTTGACATTGAAATGTTTAACCAAATAAAAAATGCTCAGGGCGTTTGGTGTAATTAAAATCATATAGTTTATAGGTCTGTCTAAATTTGTCCTTGTCCTGGTCTGTGTGTCTTTAAGGACAAGTTTGAAACAGTGTTAATCGACCCCCGAGGCACCTCTATTTGTTTCGGAAAAGTACATAATGGGATCACAATAATAATCCTTTCATGTAATCTTGTGGCCTATTCCTTTACCGGATTAAACGGACTGGACTTATTTTAGTCCGCGTTTAGGAATGGCAAATCGGGATAAACGGACTAAACGAGTTAAAATAAGTCAGCGGCTTAATTTCAGTCTGACAACATAACTACATACAACATTGGCGCGCATAGTTAAGTCCGTTTAGTCCGATTAAAAAGCTGAGCGCTAGAAGTCAAGTCTGTTCAATCCATTTTTAAGCGTAATTTTTAATCCGTTTAGTCCGATTAAAATTAACCCTTTAATCCGGTAAAGGAATGCGCCGTTGGTTTCAGCAATGACATTCAGCTGTGAAGGCCGCAAAGACGGTTTGTATCCCGGAACGGACTGTTCCACGTTCTACGAGTGCCTGGACGGACACACGACCGAGGGCACCTGCGTCGCTGGTCTGTCCTTTAACCCCAAAACATCACTCTGCGAACCTGCCTTGGCTGTAGTAGGCTGCGGACCTAAGCGAAATGAAGGCAAGGGTTTTTTCAGACCGTTGCATGATTCATTTGATGCTGTAACTTACTGAGTGACGCTTTTTTGCTGCATGATCTTCTTAATCTTAATCTTGTTGGGGCTTTTTATAAATTTTGAATTGCTGGATTCAGTAGATAGAACATCATAACTCATCATACATAAGGACTCGAACTCAACTTGAATTTCAAAAAGTTGCAAGCAAATGCAGATGAAACCGCTCAGTGTTCTGCAGTTCTGCAAAGTTTTATAAACTTTTGTTCATTGCAATATTGAGTTACTGATGCTAATCTAGTTAATCTAATCTAGTTGATATAATTTATGAAAAGGACCTTCTGCATCGCAACGATTTCACTGTTCGCAATTATGAAAAAAAAGTCCGACAAAAAAATAGTTGCACCACTTCAGACAACGAAACATGTGCTTTCGTTACGAAAAGAATAAATTGTGAGTATCGAGAGAACAGCAAGTAGTCGCAGAAGTCATGCCACTAAAATAAGTTGGTGCAGCTTTTGTGTCAGCCTTGACTGATTTCGCACCCCGTCATTTTGTTTCAGATTTCCTGGACTACTGTCGTTACCACGGCAAGGGTGTCTACCCCTACCCCAACGACTGTCACTCCGGCCTGGTCTGCATGGATCTGTTGCCGTTCAGCTTCAGCTGCGCTCATCCAGACAAACCTGATTTTGATCCGTTCCAGAAAGTCTGCGGACCGCCAAAACGAGGCTGCTCTATTGTGTGAAACGAAGATATGATTATGAATGACATTGAAATAAAACAAACAGAATTAGCATTTAACTTAGAACTCTGATTACAACTTTTGATTACAACTTTAACCTAATTTTAAACAGCCTAAATTGGAACTCTTTAAATTAAACACATTTATTTTTGAAGATTAAAGATATTTTATAACTACAGTTATATAACAGTCATAAATAAAGAAATAAAGCAAAACAGTTAGTGAATTAGACTAAGTTAGAACTCTGATTATTTTAAACTTTTTAAAAATTAAACACATTTACATATTTTTGAAGCTAAATTAAACACACACATTTATTTTTAAAGCTAAGTTATTTTATAACTACAGCTATATAACAGTCATTGTTTTTTTATGATTACAAGAACGATTTATTTCTGAGTAAAATTAGCGTTCATTCTTGACCTTAATTAGCTACGCATCAAATTTACCAATTTTAACGTGACTGCTTTTGTATGGTTATGTAGGTAGTTTTTGTGATACATCGTGATATTATTTATTCTACAGTTTCTTTGCTGTTTTGTAATATTTGAATATATTAGATTATTTTTTTTATTTTCTTTGCTAATGTTTATACTGGGAATTTTCTAGTCTGTTCATCAAGTTTGGAATAAACATGAATAAATTGCTTCTACAGGATCTTGTTAAGGTATTTCTTTAGATATTATCGCAATGCTACACAGTGTTGGTTGGTTTCATCAACAGTACTATACGATAGACCAAATTTATAACAAAGACGTGGTTCAATATGGCCTATTTTTTGAACTGTGTTTAGGAAGTTACTCCCTATGCACTACTATATCCGTACTTTTAGTTTCAAATATATTCAAATATGCCAGGCTCCAAATAGTAACTCCAAAAGAAGGGCTAAGGACATTCCTAAACTTCTTACTCAAGGTGATCACCAATCAACGTATTTAGCCCGGGCCGGTTTAGAGTGAATTTAGGGCGAGTGTTGAGACCTGACTTCCGATCCCGCAATCAGGGTACATAAGTCATGAGTGTCCCCGTCGGCCCGTCAATGCCATTTTTGCCGGCATCTACTATTTGCATTCTGTGCCATTTTCATGGCGTGGGAGGACGATATTATATACTGACATGGACTTTGTTGAGCACATAGGGATTAGGGAACATGCAGTCCATTCCAAATGAGTGCCTCCGACGAGTTTTGGCATGAAAATTGAGTCGCCAACAACAATGCCATAGACAATGACACTCATAGCTGACTGAGCGCTGGACATATATCGACAGTATTTGAAGAAAATTCGCGCCCTAACCTGCACAGGGTGACACAGCAGCGAAACCATAACATGACCGTACTGTAGGGGGTACTGTAAGCCCGGTGTCAAGCTTAGCACACCATACAAATACACAGAGAGCCCCACTTTCAGCGCGTAGCTTCGGGTACATTTGTAATACATCGCCGGCATGCATATGCAAACAGTCGATCGCAAGAAATTGCCAAAAGCATGCCTGTTTGTGCAAAATCGCACCATCGCCACATCCAGTTATAGGGGGAACAGAATGCACTGTAACGTGCTAGCTCAGGAACAAACGGAATTCGTGAATACCAGATTACGTTCTCCATACGTCAGCCATGGCCCCTGCGAACCCGTTTACGGTTTCGGGAATACCTAGACATAAACAGAATGAGCGTATATTCTGTCGTTTTCCGCAAAGCCTCGAAACGACAAATTGTGAGAACCACAAAGCAATTCAGACAGCCACTGAACATAACGTTCGAGGTCATGACGACAGGCCACCAACTGACGGGGTCACAACCGACGAATTTGATTGGACAATAATCTGAAGTCGTATTGTTGCTTGCGGGCATCATTTCAGCATTCAGAAAGGCTGAAAAATGTAACCGTGTAAAAGTGTGAAGTTGGTTTGACTGATAATATATACAACAGCGTGCGTTGCAGCAAGGTATCATATGTTGTGTTCCTAAAAGTGTGTCGCTGTCGCGTGTCATACAATGTAACCAAGAGTACATAATAGTGTCTCACCCTTTATAGAAGAAGAGTGAGACACTCTCCTTTCTGCCTGTGTTATAGCGCAGGCAGATGCGCTCGTCATTTCCAGCCCACATGTTGCCGTTTTATGCAACATGTGGGTAGCCTATCAGAAGCGACCTTCGCTTCTGATTGGCTGGACGCCTGTGCACGTGCTCCAATCAGCACGCAGGCGGCCTCACGTGCTCCAATCAGCACACGGGCCGCCATTACAGCCATTTCATTGTTAAATTTTGCCATGATCGGCCGGGTTGGGGGGTTTTTTGTTTTTTTGTTCCGAATTGTATTTTGCCTACATTTTTATCCCCGTTCTCAGGAACTATTGCTAGTATGCGCTGACTATGATGTTAACTGGTAAGTTAAATGTGTTTTTGACAATTTTCATGACAATAGCATGTGAGACCGCCTGCGTGCTGATTGGAGCACGTGCACTGGCGTCCAGCCAATCAGAAGCGAAGGTCGCTTCTGATTGGCTACCCACATGTTGCATAAAACGGCAACATGTGGGCTGAAAATGACGAGCGCATCTGCCTGCGCTATAACACAGGCAGAAAGGAGAGTGTCTCACTCTTCTTCTATAAAGAGTGGGACACTATTATGTACTCTTGATGTAACTCTATGTGTGTTTATATGCGTGGTATACTATTTGTTTTTATAGTTTTTACGTTTTATGATTTTCGCAGAGTTTTTGCAGCTTAGACTGTGCTATGTATCAGGGTGGGTTTTACTCTAAATGTTCTATTTGTGTCCTAATCGTAGGCTTAGTAAAAACTGCAACGCAAAGTTTAGTGCTAAATTTTCCGCTAAAAATGTTGCACTCGACAAACTTTCAAGATGACTTATGGTGTCGAATTTAATCTACCCCCTGCTTCGCTAAACTTTTGTGACGTTAAGTTAATGCGATTAAACTATAAAATTAAATTTTTAAAACTATTAGGTTTAGGAGTGTTTGTCTTTATCCTGGGAGGGGCCCCCGCCCCCCCCTCCATGTGACCCAGACCCCTATTGCGCTCGCGCCCCATTTTGAGACCACCCATCACATGGGGGCATGGGGCGCCCCCATAGCCCAAAAAGTTTTAGCTCAACTACATAAGTTTTAATGATTTTTGAATTGCAGCCATGTCTGTATCAGTGGCCTAGCCACTGGGTGGAATATGGAAAATTTTGAATACCTCTTTTGATTTTTATAATCCGTCCGGAAAATTTTCCCAATATATACGTTTCCAGTTGACAACATGCCGCCTGAAAATCAAAATGTCTATTTTTTTATCATAACTCTTTGATTCCTATAAAAATAAATTAGCATGTCAGTATTCAGCATAATACAGGCTTTTAAGCACCACAACTAAGTCTCGTTAGAAAATGTTGAACAGGGCCCGGCCAACCAATATTTCAATCAGGGCCCGGCCCAGGCCTACTAAAATTTTTGTTTAGTTTTTTGTTTGTTTTTATTTTCGCTTAATGAAAACCGGTTTTATTTGCAACATTCACTATCCAGTATAAGTTAGCAAGTAATTTTTAGCAAATTGATTGCATTAAACAATGAAAAACTTTATCAGATTATGTAAGCAAAAAACTGAATTTACACATAGTTCTGTAGCACTTTAATTTTATTCTGGGTGCAGTCCAATTTTGTTTCATACTCAAAGCGTAGGAATACATCCCAGTTGTTTTCACTAAAGTTTGTTTTGAGCTAGTTTTACGTATGTACTTATATTAGTTATCATTAGTGGATAAAACTTTGAATCTTATTTGGTTTGCATGCGACAATTTAATAACTTCCCTAGCTAATATTTGTTATCCAAATTTGCACTTATGGGTACTGAAAATCTTTTGTCTTCAGAATTCAATGTTAGTTATTATAGGTACGTTTGTTGAGTACCTATGATTATTAAATTTTGTTATTAATAAATAGGAGATTTCAAAATAGAAAAGTTGTAGAGCCGCTTACAAATGTCCATGTGAAACATATATATACCTGTTGTATTTGTACCGTCTCATATACTCTGTAATAAACTGTCTGGATACTTGACAATAAAAGCCTAATATAATGAGAAAGTATAAACTTGTAACGGAAATTGAAAATGAGAAAGCTGTTACGGAGCTATTAGTATTTACAATCTTTCTAGTCAAATACAGTTACATATGTTGGCGAAACTTTTCGGAATGGTTCTGACATTCATAACACAAATACAACTAGTCGGGTGGCTACAACGGGTTGCCGACAGTGGGTAGAGGACCCTCTATTCTAAGCAAAGGACCCTCTATTCTAGGTAGAGGTCCCTCTGTTTGTGTTCCGGGGCCCAAATTACCCCTAGGGACGTCAAAATCCCAATTTCGAAAATTTGACCCCTGGGGATCCCCTGGGCAGGGTGCCCTAGGGGGGTCATGGAAGGGTCCAGAGGGGTCCTAGACGAAAATGGACCTCGGATTCGTGTTCCGGGGCCCAAATTACCCCTAGGGACGTCAAAATCCCAATTTCGAAAATTTGACCCCTGGGGACCCCCTGGGCAGGGTGCCCTAGGGGGGTCATGGAAGGGTCCAGAGGGGTCCTAGACGAAAATGGACCTCGGATTCGTGTTCCGGGGCCCAAATTACCCCTAGGGACGTCAAAATCCCAATTTCGAAAATTTGACCCCTGGGGACCCCCTGGGCAGGGTGCCCTAGGGGGGTCATGGAAGGGTCCCGAGGGGTCGTAGACGAAAATGGACCTCGGATTCGTGTTCCGGGGTCCAAATTACCCCTAGGGACGTCAAAATCCAAATTTCGAAAATTCGACCCCTAAAACCCACGTTTTACACCCCCTAATGGCTGAAACATAAACCCAACAGGTTTCGTCCATACACACCAGATCCAGTTTTCAAGGTCACGTGACCCGGCCCCCCGAGGGGCCACGAGTCCATCAAGTTGAGGGGTGCAAGTACTCAAGGGGGGGACCCTTCCACCAAAGTTTGGTTCATATCCATAAACCATTTCACACAAAAAAGTGGCAACATAAGAAGCCAAAGGATTAATTAATAGGATATAAACTATCCTAAGCATAATGATAAATATAATAATCCAGTTTTTAATGTACCAAACCCAGCTTCAAATATACCAAACGAAAGCTCATAACCCGCTTATCTTTTTTCGGTTAATTCCTAAGCTTAATTCTATTTATGGAAATAAAATTAATTTTTGGAACCAGTCCATAGTGTTAAATAAAACATACAAAATATCTTAAACTAATTTTAACTTACCATTGTCGTAATCCCCGTGGTGTAGTGGTTAGCATCGAGGAGTCTCACCCCTCTGGTTGCTGGTTCGAGTCCAGCCGGGGGTCGTTTTTTTCAAATTTTTAACTTGGGTTTTTTTAGAATAACGAAAGTATTGCATTTCGATCACATACTTGCGTATAGATCTAAGGCATTTCTTCATCAGAAATTTTCTCAATTTTTTTGTCCTTTTTGTGATCGGCGTATTTGCTTCACGTTGTAGATTCCTAACATACCCGACGCACTAGACTTGTAATAATATTAATAATAATATTAATAATAACAGACATTTCAGATACAAAAGGGTTGCCTTTGCTTCGCAACTGGTCGGCAACCCAATGAATTTTGGTTTTGAAAGATTAGAATCACTGAGTGGCTTATCGTTTTGATGTTGTTTGTTGCTATGTTTATGTTGTTTCGTGTTGATATCCATTTACTGTGCAGCCCGGTTAATAATACTTCCTGTTTTGTGTTTTGACATTAAATAGTTAAGTTAAACAGCCATCCAGATTCTACAGTTTTGTCATATGAATTCTGCACGCTGAAACTAGGCTCGCGCTATGGCACTCTGCACTAAAGATAATCACTCGTTTAGCACTTTAAGATAAATGCGCGTTTATCTCTTAATCACTGACTAGCTTAATTACCCTTCAAGAATTTTACCCATTATGTCAAGTTTCAAGTTCATTGTTTACGGGAGAATAGATGGTTTGCACAATGGCTTGTTAAATTTACACCTACATACATACATGTGTATGTTGACATTTATCGCATTTTCCTGCTGCGCCACAGCGCAGTAGGCTTCTTTAGAATGAGTCTGGACAATGATAACGTGTCTTTTGGAAGAATTTGTGTGTGAGTTCGTGTATCTTTTGATTCATGTTGACACCTGCGCGCGGTGTTTCGAAGCCCTCTTGTCGAGATTGCAGCCTTCCCCTTTTTGCATACGGCCGCTCGGAGTTTGCAGTCTCACTATTTTGTCACTAATCCAGGTTTGCAAACGTCCACTAGACCTTCTTTTAGCGATCTCAATACCGACTCGCATTGATTTAACTGGGGCCTGTTTCGTTCAGGATTAACCATTTCATTAATAATGTTGCTTTCGTTCATAATGTTGCTTCTAAGCAACAATTAGCACTATCTCCTACTAGTGAAACTTGTCGGCCTGATGTTTCACAAAATCATGTCCTTCACTCGGATACCTTAGGTATCCGAGTGAAGCGAGCTGGTGGCCGAGTGGTCTTTTGTGACAGTAGCGCAACAAAGTTGTCACTGGGAGGCATGCGGAGCAGTCTGTGGCAGCGGATCAAATCCCAGCCAAAGCTTGGACTTAGTGCAACTTAGAAAAATTCATGAAGGAAAGGGTTAAACAGAGTGGACTTATTTTAGTTAGAGGTTTACAAATGACACGTCTAAATAAATTTGCACTTACAAATTTGTTAAAATAAGTCAGTCACAAGTTTTTGTCTATTCGACAAAAAGTCCTTTTGTGCTTAGCCAATCAAATTGCGACAATACTTGATGGCGGTAAAATGATACACTTGCTTTTTTTATAATTTTATTGCTTTCTACATGTTTAGTTGTATTTGTAAGTATAATTTTTGGTTTCCTTGAAATTTTTACATGTATAAAGTGTTTAATATTTTATTTTGAATGACATCCTCAGAGCAGGATTTTACTGAAAAATTAATTGAAGCTGTGCGAATGCGCCCGGTTAACTTACATGTTAGCAAAATAAGTTTAATTATACAAAACAACAGCTACAAACACAAAACCAACAAGCTTAGCATTAAAATTCACATATCCTTATCCTTGTGCTTCTGTCCTGATGTGTCTTTACACAGTGTCTTAAAGACACTGTCTTTATCATATTTTTTATGAAAGCAAAATCAAAAAGAGAGTTCAAAGGAAAAAGACAAAATTACCAGCAAAAAGACAAAAAGAGAAGGACAGAAAGACATAAAGATCAGGACAAAAAGACTGTCTTTAAGGTCAAAAGGACAGTTTCAAAAAAACAATCAAAAGTGTGCAAAAAATTACAGTTATTTAAAAAAATTGTATAAAATTGATTTGGAGTTCACTTTAATTTTAACTTAAAGTAACGCCTGCCTTACTTTAACTTACGAAATAAAAATGGTTTAACTGGTTTGCCCTAATGTGCAGTGCATGTGCAGTAGAGGCCTGCATCACGGCCCGCGGCCCGGCCCGGCCCGGCCCGGCCCGGCCCGCGGGCCGGGCCGGGCCGGGCTTGGCTTATTAGCCAACGGGCCGGGCCGGGCCGCGGGCCGAAAGCTGACGGGCCGGGCCGGGCCACGGGCCTGACTTTGCGGACAAATAATTTCCGATACGTCTCCAGTTGACCAAATTGTGCCTAAAAATCAAAAAATTTCTATTTTTTGCTGGGGGCTGCCGCCCCCAGACCCCTGCAACTATGTGGGTTATTATTCCTTGATATTATTTTTCAATAAAGCTAATTGCATGTATACACGAGTACATTATGCTGCATCTACTGGTGTGACGTTCCCACCTTTTGTTTTAATTTTTCTGCTAGAAAAAATTTCAGATACGTCTCCACTCTCCAGTTGACCAAATTCGGTCTAAAAATTGAAAAAATCTCCAATTTTTTCGCTATGGGCTGCTGCCCCCAGACCCCTGCGGCCTGCAACTTGGTGGCTTTAGTGGTCTTGTGTTTGTAATGCTTTAAGGGGGTAGTGTCGCGAAAGCAGTCGATTTTGCGCGACTGTAAAGCTTGTTCAGTAAAATGTTAGAAATTGTTCTTTCTATATTTTAAAAATCTACCAAAAGGCAAATTATTTCGCCAAGTTTCAGCAAAATTGGTGCAGCATATAGTTTGCAATAATGTCTCAAAGTCGGAAAAATGACGAAAAAAAAACCTATTCACATTCCATTTTTTAGTCACATTTATCAATTTTTCTGTTTAGTTTTTTTACACAGACTAATAGCACATATATTGTAGTTTATGCACACAAAATTTAGTGCAGATTACTGTAGCGGCTGTGGAGTAATACTAGTTTGAACTGTGAAGGTGTACTTAAACTGTAAAATAGTAGCAGCAATAATGATAAATTGTGGAAAATCTAGACGCTTATTTTCAAATCAGAAGAAAAACAAACCTTCAATTTTCTTTTTTCTTATTTGTCGCAAAAAATTGTGCGTCCACACATTATGTGTACTTCACAAGCTGGCCAATCTGATATCTGGCTTGATTTTTCGAACTTTTATGTCCCTATTGTGTGATGTCTGGCTTACAAATTACGATTGGTCCAAGATATTTGTCAATATTGATAGTGTGATGTCTGGCAGTAATTATTTGATACCATACAGCGTTGGACTAGCTTCTCATTGCATGTACTACTTCAAAACAAAAAGTTCTATTTTCACAGCCTATGAGCAAAACTGCTTTCGCGGCACTACCCCCTTAAGTGTTAAAATTGCTAAAAAGTGCATTTTAACCCATTACAAAGAAATGGTAATTTCGTTTCCTTACATTTTTTTCTGTGTACGCCATTGGTACGAGTAACACTACTTGAAAATGCAATATGAGGAGTCTACGGACAACTGACCTTTTTTCCTGAAAACGGGCCGGGCCGGGCCGGGCCGACAGACGACTCTGAACGGGCCGGGCCGGGCCGGGCCTGAAAATGGTCCTAACGGGCCGGGCCGGGCCGGGCCGACGACGGAAGGCAACGGGCCGGGCCGGGCCACGGGCCGAAAAAATAGGCCCGTGCAGGCCTCTAATGTGCAGACGTTACAAAATCATTGGAGTTAACAGATAAGAATGCTTGCACAAAATATGACAAGAGAAAAACATGTTTATAACAATATAAGGTCACTGGGACAATTGATTAACAATAATTATATCATACCTGCCTTGAAAAAACAGTGCAATAACTAACGCCAATAACTAAGTGCACGCTGCAAGATTCACAGCGTGCATTAGTTATTGCACTGCTGTAGGTGTGCATCTTAGTTATTGACTTATTGCACTGTATATTTCAAGACAGGCATATTATAAGAACGTTATAATACTTTGTAGCATGCACTCAGCAACTACCCGCACTGGCACGTAAAGCCCGTGTGCATAAACTCGTGCGCTGCGCGCACTCGTTCATGCACTTGGCGCTTCACGTATCAGTGCGTATAAACGCTATAAACACTGAGTGCACGCTACATCGTGCTATAACTTACACGTATAGATTTCTTCAAACATAAGCAAAATAAAAAACATAACAATCAGCAGATAACAGCGAGTAAAGCCTGTTTTACGAGATGGAAAAACCGCGTGGGGTCTCCAACGAGGGGTTATTCTACATAGCTTAGAATTTTATGCATCACAAACTATCATCAAGTAACTACAAAAATGCTCACAGCTACAATTTTTCCATTTTTGCCCATAGGGTGGTCATTTACCTCTGCCTTTTATCGAACCATAGCAGGCTGCGGTAATGGCTCCGAAACCAGGCAATAACTAGCTGCATATTGGGTGTGGTAGAGGTACATAAAATAATTTAAGAGCAAAAAAAGAAAAGAACCATTTGATTTGCCCCACAGACTCAGGCTTTAACAAGCATGAACCGGGTTTCTTACAACTGATTTTTTTCAAGATGAACAATAAATTCATTCAGTCGATAACATTTCGCGTTGACTTCACTTTTATCGATTTTATGCTTTTCCTGCTTCATTGGCTTTAACCATAGATGTACTCTTAATGTTAGTTTTTTCCCACAAATCTAAAGAATCAGGCATTTTTTGGCATAAAAACAGTGCTTTAAAACCTTGCCTTATTTCACTGTGTCTTAAAGCGTAGATCAAAAAATTTGCGTTGGCATTCCATTTGTCAAACTGAAAAAGTACATCTCCTGGCGAAAGTGGACCAAATTTAAAACTCGGAGGATTAAAATCCCATTTTATACCCAAAGAACGAGGGATTACGTCTAACAAAAATGTGAGTATGCTACTAATACCCAACGTGATTGTAATTTTTCGTTGTCTTTTTTTGTATAGCAAAGTTTGAGCGTCTTCTTTTGCGTTTATCTTGGTTCCAATGGTTTGATGAAATTTCACCCAAACCATCAAATAAACGACAATGCTTGCAGCTGACTGAACGCTGGACATATATTTGCAATACTCATAAAACCACTGTGCAAAAATTTCTGAGGGAAAGCAAACTAGTGAAACTAACTTGTTTCTATTTTGAATGGGAAAAATTAAGCCAAAACTCACGTTGATTAAACCGTACAAGTAGATAAATGAGCCTACTTTCAGTGCATACTTGCGATCTAGTTTAAAATATACTGTTGGGGCACACAACGCAAGCAGTCGATCACATGAAATTGCTAGCAGCATTCCAGTCTGAGCGAAATCGCACCAGCGCCACATCCAATTGTAGGGACCAAGCAAACAGCGAATAGCCTTTGTGCAGGAGCAAATAGACTTTGTTGACATCAAGTACAGTTTCCAGCCATGACCAAGTGCGCCACCCAGCCCATTCATGGTGTCGGCAATGGACAAGAACAGAATCATGGTATACTCTTTGGTCATTCGCAAGGCTCGAAAGCGGCAAATCACCACCACAATTAGCAAATTTAAGACGAAGCTAAATCCAGCATTGGTGGGAATCACAATTGCCCACCATAAAAGTGGATCACAGCCGATGAAATGAACTTCGCATATTGTGCTGTTGTTTTCTGCGCCCATGTTTGAATTAATAACTTTTGACCGTTAAGGTCAAGCAGCTAAAAGAAAAAATATTTATGTAATCTTGCACGAACGGCAGAAAACTAAAGTTTTGTTGATCATTAGCCAATCTGGTTAGGATAGGTTTCTGGAGACTTCTTTATGTATATCTACACGCTTGTATAGAAACCGTTGGTACATATATACCTACGTTTCTGTATGGAACACTATTACTGCCAAAAGGTTATTACTATTACTGGCACAAAAGTGTGACCATATTTTAAATCACAATGGTTGATTTCACCAAGGTGGTTTTTATAGACCATAGTTTACGGTGCTTCTTAAAAACCGCAGTTTCAGCCATGACCACGGCTTAAACCTGGTTTAGAAAATATATGTTAAAGCACGAACTACGGGGCTCTTGGAATTTAGGCCTGAAAGCGAGGGACACGAGGGCAAAAGTGACCGTGCGCCCGAGCCCAACTAGATCGTGATCTAACGGTTGAAAATCGCAACAAACAGCCTAAAGCTCACGCGGGGGATCACCAAATTAGCTGCAAAACCCACAAAACACCCAACACGCTCAACGGGCAATAAGAAAGTTAAAGACGAAGTCTAAGAGTATAAAATTTATTGGAAGCCAAATAACAAAATAACAAAAATGGAGGAAAACTGGTAAAAACCTAATTTTAATAGGAAAATATAACCAATAATAACCACAATTGGAAAATATATAATTTTCGGCAATCGCCGACCGAACTCGGATTAGCTTCCATTAAAGTTCTAAATGCAGAAAATATAAAACTGCTAAAATTATCAAATAAACGTGCTGAATTTGGGCTCTACAATGTGAATAGACTTAGAATTTTAAACATGTGCACCTGTATTCATATTTGTCTGTTGAGTCATAATTTTACTATGCTGTAAGCCAAACAGCGAGGCACAGAAAGTGCTGGCAGCCTTTCTAGTAATTTCTAATCTTTGGGCGCTGCACAGCGCGCTACAAAGTCGCGAAAACTGCCAAATATGAAAACTGAATAAAATGTCAATAGGCTTCATTCTGCAACTGTAAAACGGAAATATAAGTGAATTTTGAATTATGTCTCAATGTCTGTATAAGTGCGGTAAAACCTGCCTCAGCCATGGAGTCACCCCCATTTTACAACATATATACCCGTTTAACATATCGTTATTAATAAAACATTTTCTGACGCAATGTTCCGAAAAACTAGGCAGACTGAACTTATTCAGTCAAATTAGTTATCTAATTTTCACATTGCAGCTACATACGTGACAGCACCATGTAACAGTAACAACCATTGATGTATATACATTGGCGGTTTGGGAAAGGGAAGGTACCCCAGATTTGAGGTTTTGGGAAAAAACTGCCTTTTATGTATATGACCCGTCCGAAAAAGCCGCCTTTTTGGTTTTGCAAAAATGGTGCCTTAAATTTCAATGCTGACCCTGGGGCTGTGAATTGCTTTTAAAAAAATTAAAAGTTGACAAGTTGCAAAAAATATTAAAATTATGCAAAAAATTTCACACTCAATCTAGGAATGTAGGTAATTGGGCGTTCATTGATTTGTCAGCTACTCCCTAATTTTAGTTTTAAATATGTTCTCATTTTTGCACCCATGCACCTGTTTGGAATTTTTTAAAAGAGAATTTGACTCATTTTCGTGAGTTAGAGTTAGATAAGATAACCATTTATAATTATTAATTAATTGTAATATAATATCACACAAACAGCTCAGTGATTCGTCAGCCACTCATTTAGTTTAGTTGAAAATATGTTCTCAAATTTTCACGAATGCACCTTTCTGGAATAAACGAGAGCCTGACGCATTTTTGTGAGTCAGTCTTAGATAACATGAGTTGAAAATTTATGATTATTTGGATTGTTTTTGTAATTAGAAACAAGCTCTTTTGTTCAGTGAGAAGAATACATTGTGAGGCCTAAATGTCAACATTACAGAAAAATTAATTTTAAGGAATAAATTCCAGTAATTCGGGATATATACGTTCTTAAGTCAGAAATATAAAAAATATTCATTGTAAACAAGTAGCAAAGTGGGCAAGGTTTCCGCGTTGTCTACCTTTCAATTAAATTTGGTCTTTTCAATAGGCTTTGCGTATCGTATTGTACTTACCTACCGTATTTCCTAGAATAAAGCCCCTGTCTTGAATAGAACCCCTGTCTCGAATAGAACCCCCGTCTAAATGCTCACGAAATAATATATGTAGCCCCTACCTTGAATTGAAGCCCCGGGGGTTCTATTCAAAACGTCCTCGAATATAACCCCAGGGGTTGTATTCAAAGCGTCCTCGAATAGAGCCCCAGTGTACGTACGTACAATGTATAACGCTTGGGAAGCCTGTCGGAAGTTTGTGGGTAAATTATGTTTTTGAGTGATTTTGGTTTAAGGGGGTAATGTCGTTTTCGTGGTTTTTGAAATTTCAGTGTAATTTTTGCGCCCACAGAACTCAAGCTAAAAACGGACTACGGCTTCGAAACTTTAACCACATTATCTTTAGGAAAATATCCCCACCCGTTTTTTTCCTTTTCTTAAAATAGTTTGTAGAGTCGGTGTTATGGGCTTTTGAAAATTTTAGAGAAAAGTCAAATTACGTGATTTTTGCATAAAAATGTCATTTTCTCAACATAGAAACGACTTATCAACTATATCAAAAAAACGGGTGGGGATATTATGTCAGTGCATAACTGCAAAAAGTTTAGTAGTTGTTGGCTGATCTTGAGTTTCATAACTGTGGCGCAAAAATTAGTCAAAAAACCGCTGATGGGGTGTATTCAAATGATTGCACAGTAAAATTGCAAAAGATAATCTGCTTTTAAATATAGGCTTTTTAAAGCTAGAAGGTGTAAAAAAATGTAAAAAAGACCGCTCTAGTTTTTGTTGAGGTTGAGTGCAGTTATGGTAGTTTAAAAAACACCTAAAAACGCAATTACCCCCTTAAGTCAGCATTTTTATGTGCATATTAGCTTACCACTTGAACTTGATTTTCATTAAAACTGGTTTAAAGGCCAGTTTTTTCACTATACTATTTATAACTATATAACTATATTCAGCTACACTGTCGTATAACTTCTAATGGTACTTTTTAGGTCTTTTTTATACAATAACAGGAGCCTTGGTGACAGTTGTCAATGCGTAATTTTTAAAAACTCAACCATGTTTATACTCCTCCTTGCTCTTGTCTCTTTCGTTTTGTCCCTAGGCGATTCCACAAAATCTGTACTACTAAATAAGCCAATTGGATGTATGGACGAAAGTTGAGGTCACTGCCAGACCCTTATGCTAGTTAACTAGTTCCTGAAACTTGACCTGGTCCCTATCTCTTATTCTAAAGGACAAGTATATATGAACCGGGCTCAACAGAACATTCATGGTGGCAGAACATCCAGTGGGAATTTTGACATTGGTTTTTCGGAATACACTTTTTGAACAGATAATTGAAATCTACCTTATAAAACACCCAATTATTCAGCTATAATTTGAGATATAGATCGTCCAAATCGGTTAAGATAGTCATAAGTAATAAGAGAATAACTGGGGTGCACCGGGAAGTTAAGGGCCTATTCCTTTACCGGATTAAACGGACTGGACTTATTTTAGTCCGAGGTTTTGGAATGACAAATCGGACTAAAGGGACTAACGGAGTTAAAATAAGTCAGCGGCTTAATTTTAGTCTGACCCCACTCCAAAACTACCACTGGACCTAACGGACTTAACATGCACGCTTAACATTGGCGTGCATAGTTAAGTCCGTTTAGTCCGATTAAAAAGCAGCGCGCTAAAAGTTAAGTCCGTTTAATCCGGAGGTTTTGGAATGGCATTTTTAAGCTTAATTTTTAAACCGTTTAGCCCGATTATAATTAACCCTTTAATCCGGTAAAGGAATAGGCCCTTAGTCAGTTTAGTCAGCGTAAAACTTCATGTAAAATGCAGCGAATGCACTAAACGGACTTATTTAAATCCAGTTTAGAAATTTAGAAGTTTAGAAAGGACCTTGGTATTTTAGTAGTACTGAGTATCGTACATGGCTTAAGTGAAATTTTGGTGCGTCACCACTAATTTTCAAATTTTGTTCCCAAAATTTCGCAATCTACAACTGACGTTTCAATCTTCAATTACAGCCGTTACTGAAGCTTCACGAAAAAATATAGAGCCTATCTTGAATAGAACCCCCATTAAATTTTCACAAAAAATAAAGCCCCTGCCTTGAATAGAGCCCCTCCCTTGAATAGAACCCCCATTTGAATCTTCACGAAAAAATAAAAGCCCTGGGGTTCTGTTCGAGGAAATACGGTAGTACTGTTGTTTTGGTCCCATTTTGACACTTTTGATTTAAATATGGCACTTGGATATTAGTACTTTTGATGCTGGTATCACTATTAAACTTAATATCAAAATTATTATACATTTTTAATTTACGGTAGCATATTTAAATTATTTAGTATTATAATTCATTTCCAAGTATCGAATATCAAAAGTATCATATTTAAATTCAAGTATAGTATTTAATTTTATGTACATTTTGTCGGAGCATCAAATATCAAAAGTACCATACCTAAATTCAAACGATTGTATTTATATCATATTCAAATTCTTTCGAGTGCCGAATAGCAAAAGTATTTTATTTAAGTTACTTGGTATCATAGTTAAATCATATTTAAATATTAAATATCAAAAGTGTTTTATTTAAATTGCAAGTATCATATTTCTATCATATTTAACGTATGTTGCAGTATCAACACAACATTATTACGTAGCCCAGTCTTAACTGCACCACCTTACTTATTTCCTAACTATGTAATTTAACTACGTCAAAAACCAATGCTGCGAGACATTAAGCATCTCACTGTATCGAGCCATTCGGCTCAAAAGTTACTTTTTTATCTGAGCTGAACATAGCAGCTCTAAAGGCCTATTCACACGAGGGCGCATTTTGCTCCATGGCGTACACCATGAAGCATGAGCGGGCGCATGAGCGGGCGCATTCTATTTTCAC
Organism: Trissonchulus sp. WLG1_4; assembly: GCA_030248245.1. NCBI lineage: Eukaryota > Metazoa > Nematoda > Enoplea > Enoplida > Ironidae > Trissonchulus > Trissonchulus sp. WLG1_4. Next base: position 75,539 of record JASANF010002112.1, on the reverse strand, counting down.
ACTGCCTGCTGCATTATTTCACACAATGCAGTGGACAAGTGTGCGTGTGCGCCCGCTCATGCGCCCGCTCATGCTCCCTCGTGTGAATAGGCCTTAAGAAGGGATAAATAGTGATTTCCGGGAGCACTTATAGATGAAACATAACAGTGTCGAGGCCGCATAAGTATACCCATTATTACACCACTCTATTTTGAGTTTTGATTTCAATGCATTACGCAGACAACAATCAGCAGGCAGCTCCCAAGCTGAAATTACATACAACTTCGTTTAACGCTGTGAGCAATTAGTTTTATAACAATAGTTCCTTTTCTAGACAATAGTTCAAAACAATCGTGAAGTCTCCAACAATCGGACTCAGAGAAAAAGAGTGCCATCACGCGATAAGACCACACGGATAGAAAGTTGTAACTGCTAACTTCGAATACTGTAAAATTTTTTGTGAAACAGAAACGGAAATTATGTCATGCAAGAGTTGCGAATTTTGAAGCACAACATCGTTTTTTATAAAATGAAGACAAATTTTCAACTGACACATCTGCCCCCGTATTCATAAAAGTGCAAGCTCGGTTTTTTATCCGAGCTTATAGCAAGCCTGGCTTAAAATGCCGGCTTTTCATATTCATAAAACCAAGCTCGGCTTTTTATCCAGGGTTTTTGGTAATCATAAAAGCTGGGATAAAATGCCGGGCTTATGGTATTCATAAAAATCCAGCTCGGATTATAATCCCGGCTTCGACATATATAGATTTTATCGATTTTTTCATGCGTACGAAAAAGCTTCGATAAAAAGCTAGGCTTGATCAAGCCAGAATTACCAAAAAGCTCGGATAAAAATGCAGGCTTGAGCGCAAGCCAAGCTTTTTATCCCGGCTTTTTCAAGCCAGACTTACGGCTAAAATTCTGGGCCCGATTTATCGAAACAAAATGTTCGTCGTTGAAAATGTTCGTCGTAGAAAAAGCAAATGTTCGTCGTTAAAAGTTCGTCGTTGAAATTGTTCGTTTTTGAAAAATTTTTTCAATTACGAGCTTCGGTTTTTTAGAACATTATTATGTTCTAAAAGACAAAAGCTCGTCGTTGAAAAAATTTTCTACGACGAACATTTCAACGGAGCTCAAGACATCCGTTGAAATGTTCGCCGTTGAAAATTTTTCAACGACGAACAATTGTTTTTCAACGACGAACATTTGTTTGTCAACGACGAACATTTGTTTTTCAACGACGAACATTTGTTTTTCAACGACGAACATTTGTTTTTCAACGACGAACATTTGTTTTTTCAACGACGAACATTTTCAACGACGAACATTTGCTTTTTCAACGACGAACATTTTGCTTCGATAAATCGGGCCCTGGCTGATGTTCTGCGGTATCGTAATTTGCATCGCATTTGGAAAACGTTGACTCTCAGCTTAGCTAAGTTGGTAGAGCATTCGATTCAAAACAGAAAACAAAATTGAAAAAATTATAACTTTCCTGCCCAATTTAATTTGAAAAACCAAACCCGAACATGGTTTCAATTCCGAAGCTAGAACTTACTTCAAACCTTAGTAAAAAAGGATTCAGACTGTCTGATTACAAAAAGCACATCACTTAATTCGGTAGGACAAGATAACAACAAAATTTGGTGCAAAAATTAATATATTGCGTTCTTATTTGCTTTCGTTTCTTTTATTTATATTTACTCTGTCTTTTGAAAATGCTGCTATTTTTGCCCAAAGTTACGCCGCCACTTAAAAAATAACGTTCAGAATCTAATTATATGATGAATTTGTAACGAATCACCTGATTTTGCACTTACAATTTTTTGTAAGATTTGTCATTTGGTGCAACCACCCCCTGATCTTTGTGAGACTTAAGACTCGAATCCAACCAGAATTAACAAAAAGTAAATTTCAAGACTGTAATCATGTAATTTATTAATATATGTATGCAAATGAGAAGTACATAAAAGCATATTAAGTGCATGTGCAGATGTTACAAATTTCACATTTATATTTGAGTAAATGAACAACAATACGTGCACAAAATACAATATAATGGTTAATAGTTCAGTCGCACAATCGATTAACATTAGTTACAAAGTGCTTTGAAACTCCATATGTTGCCTAAAAATGCTTCATACGTGTGCCAAATATCATAAAGTTTAGTTGTTGATTCTAGCGAATCGCGACAAAAACTGCAAGTTTAAAACTACCACTTTAAATACTCTATTTTAGGGCCTATTTTTGTACTTTTCTACTGCAATTTGACCTTACCTGCTGAGTGTTTACGGAAACGTTTCGCTAAGTAGTCCCATTAAGTAATCATCGCAGCTGCTACAGTCCATAGGTAATGCTATTTTCAGTTATAGTTTCACGTAAGCACAGGAGGAAACCTTGTTTTGCTTCAAAACAATTTTGTCAATTTCAAGCTATTGTGTTTTGGTGAAAACACTAACTAAGCCTAAATTATCTTTATCTTTATAATTGTTTTCAAGCTCACAAATTATCAGTTGGACTAGAGACTTCATTAAAGAGTATTAGTGGTTAGAAGTACTGTTTATCTCAGGTTTAGTGCAATTAATTTTTTCCAAGTTACTGAAAATATCAAATCTTATAATGTCATGAAACCTTCAAAACAAATCTGCACAATTATTTGGTAGCCTCTTGCCGAAATTGTATCTTGTAATGAGTTAGTGCTGTTCTTATCTACCTATCTTGCGTCGGTTTAGAAATAAGTAGTAAAAATAATTTTATAGATTTGCACAAGCAAAAACTAAATCTCCATCCAATAAAACTTTGCTATTTCTGACAAACAATAATTTGGCAACAATACTACCAAACCAATACTGCTTAAAATTTGTTTATGTTCTACTTACTAAAGCAACAACCTAGTAGGTCTCCTTGCAAACTTTAATAATGAAGCCAATTCACTGTTTATTATACAAGAGTTAACGTGTTGTTTGTACCTCCATTACCGGTTACTGCGACTCAAATTAAACAAATGGCCTAATCTCTCTACTCCATAGTTCCCCAAGTACTCCAGAGCTACAACATCGTCTATACATCGATGAGCACTCCAGAAAGAACTTCCCAACCTAACCAAACTGATGGAAGAATGTTCCTGTTGAAAACAAACATGGATCGAATGCATATAGGCAGTCCTACGTTAAAACCAGTCTAGTTCTATTTCAGTAATTTAGAACATCGTAACAAACAAGTACGGCTTGCGAGTAGAAAAGGTTTATATTGTTTGAGATATTTGTTGACATACATAAATCAGTAAGCAAGTTAAAGAATATAAAACGCGGCACAAATAAACTGTGCAGACAATAGGAAAAAATATGTACATAGATGAAGGTATACAACCGTTTAACAGGGTTATCCATTAGCAATAATTGCGGTGGGATGTTTTGGTTTAATATTATGTACTTGCAATATTTCGCTCCCCAGTAAGTAAAGTAGTGCCCACTGTTTTGCAATGGAACAGTTCTCTCGATTGAGTGCGGTTTCAATGGCTTCCGAACTTGGTTGTGAGTGTGACTTGTGACCGTCGGGACGATAGTATTGCTTGCACATGTACCTAAGTTTTGTGGTTATTATCTTCGCTGGTTTATTATTTTGAATTTGCACTTAATAAAGCCATAATAATAATATTGCAAAGCGAACATTATCAACAATCGCTCGGTAAAAGTGAAAGTTGGATTGCCAGAATTGTGCATATAAAGATTGTAAATAAATAAACATTTCTAATACTTACTTACCAGTTTACCTAAGACTTACTTACGCAGAGACCTAGGCATTTCCTCTGTTACAGAGGTTGCCTTAACATTGTATATACGCGGCGGCTGAGGTCGCCGCGTAAAAATTCAACACACATTACATAGGATAGAAGTTAGAACGTTGCCCCTAGACTGCAAACATGAACCTTGCACTTGAACCCTACACTATTTTTTGTTGTAAAAACATACCACACATTTTAAGGGCATGGACAATTATTTGGCGATTACTTATCCAATTAACGCAATCAACATATCATCGTGTAGCCTATCATGAGTACTACAAGATGATATAAAATGCTAAGCTTAAATCCTGTTCTATGAGTAGCTATACCTTGTTTTTTGTAACCCCATTAATTTTGTAATAGTTAAAAGAATTACTTGTCTACTAAGAGTAAGGCAATGCCCAGTGTCTCACTTTGACATGAAACACTCTTAGTAAACAAGTAATTCCTAAAACTAACTTTAGGTTTAGTAGTTTATATAAGATACTCTGGTGTGTGAAACATTACCAGAACAAATTTCGTGACGTACAGTATACTTACTTGAATTGGTTTGGGGGATGGGGCTCGGCAGGGCGGGCGTCGTCACTCAAGGCTTTCTGAAACATGGTTTGGGAGATGGGGCTCGGCAGGGCGGGGGTCGTCACTCATGGCTTTCTGAAACAACAGTAAGTGCATACAACAACAGTAAGTGCATACATTAGTGCAACACAGTAAGTGTAATGTACCAAGTGCAACATGCAAAGCAGGAAGATTAATATAGTGATAGGTGACATGTAAAAGTGTGGTGTTACCTTGGGCATATCTGGATATGTTTGCCCAAGTAGGTGCGCCTATACATTTTCTGGCAGTGGGGGCATTGGCGCGGCTCATGGACGTTGCGCTCATGGTCTCTGAGATTCGCAACGTCCGTCCCGCACTGCTGGCAGCGCTCTCCTCCTGGTGCCCGGTGTTGGTTGAGGTGACGATACAGGGAGTACCGTCTCCGGAACTCCTGGGGGCACTCAGGGCACGTGAAGGGCATGGTCTTCAGAAGGTTCATGAGAAAAAAGTTTGAAACCCGCGCAGCTGGCGCATGGGGGAATTTAAATCCACGCTCTTTTGTACCAACTACATGCTTTTTGCCAATGCAATTTAGGTGAAGGGAGGAAGAGTGTGCCCGATTTTGAAGGTATTGAGGCCCGAAAAAATTTATGGCCTCTGACACACCACGGTCTAAGTTTATTACCTAATGACAAGAAAAAGGTGGCGTGATGACAATGTCACCAGGTTCCTGTACCAGGCATTGTACCTTGATGGCCAGAGACCCTAACCACCCAGGGTGTAAGAAGAAGCATTTTTTCCTGAGGATGAGAACAGGACACTCCGTCTGATATGGAACCAGCCATTGCAGGATAACCAGCAATTTACCCAGTTTGTCCTGGGAAACCCGCATCCAAAGCTTCTTTCCTTGGTAACATACGTTAACCGTAGGAAGATGTAAGATTTCGCTGTGGAAGGCCGTCCCAGTACCAACCTGGTTCGCATACGTCCAAGGTGTTAGAATACTCTTGAACGCAGTTCCGTCTCCCATCTGAGACGATAAACGACTGAGGTCCATGTACGGTCTGAGACCCCAAAGTTCGCTGATATTCTCAGAAAAGAAGCCGTATTGCATTACCGGCCTAAGGCTTCCAAACGACGCAAGCATTTTTGCTCTCGTCACCAACAGAAAAAACTTGTCGCGAGGACTCCCTGCTGCGGCCGCAATCCTCGATTGTGCTGACAATCACCCGAGCACAGGGGTGTGCCCAAGGGTTATTGACCGCCACCGGATCCTGCTTCAGGCGCTCAACTTTGTATTGGGTGTATGACACTGAAACAGTATCCAAACAAGTGATATCTGGCACCCTAAGTTTAATGAAAGAAAATTATTTCTTGTTGAAGTTTGCACCCGCAACAGGATGCCCTTCGGGACTGGTGTTGAAGTTGAGGAAATTTAGGGGATCCCATCCCATGACTTCCTCAGACACCCGAATGGGTCTTACTCGCTCTCCACAAAAGTGCTCGGAGAAAGAGACACTTTGAATGTCCCTGACTAGTGCTTCCCGAGGGCGATTGCCGAGGTACGCCAACGCCACTGCCCGCGTGTCAGAAGGTAGGCACTCAAGCCGTAGCGACTTAAAAGTGCAAGCAAAAAAATAGTAAAAAAAGTGCATGCAACTATGGCTAGTGCACATTATAGCGCAAAACACATGCAAACAGCCGGGTAAATACACAGTGCTATATAAGGTTTTTCAAATTTAGCTATATAAGCAAGCAAAACACAAATATATTTTTCTACAATTCCATGCAGTAGGTTAAAATATAGATGATAAATTTAATGAATCTATAATAAATAATGACAGATAAACAAAATAGTTATCTAAACAATCAAGCTAGTTAATTGTATAATAAAATTAATATATATTAGTCGTTCAATTGACAGTAAATAAAAGTTTAAAAGTAACGCCAAAAAGTTAGTCACGGCGTCTAGTACTGATTTTGTCAGTGTTTGCCTGGTGTGTGTAGACGTTATCAGTGTGTATGTGGCGTGCATTTTTGTTGTCATCAGCTGTGGTATGGCGTAATTATGTCGCAACAAGTGATGTTATTGGTGTTGCACAAGGTTTTATTGTGCTTAAAAAATTTGGCATGGTTGACATAAAGCTTTCAACTACTATAATATAGTCAGCTTTAATCTTTGTAGTAGCAAGATATTTTTGGAATTTTTTCCTTGACAAAATTTACCACATAACACCCTCACAAAATTTGTCACGTGAGTGGCCTGACTGAAAGTATAAAAGGCGGTGTGTCAACAGGTCGCGTCAGTTATTACTAACAGCGACCTACTGATCGGTCGGTCCTTAGTTTGCGCTCCGTGATTTTTGCCACCAAGTGTGTTGTTGTTATTTTTCCGACCATAACTATTGTTATTTTTATCCCAACCACTCATCAACTTCCAATGCTCCTCATTGCTACGCCTCAACTAGCGCTTATCACCAGCATCACCAATAGTAAGTCATTTGTGTTTTATATTTGTATTAATATAAGTTATGTATAATATGTTATGTTAATGTATTCATTTAAGTATCACTTACGGTTTGATCGTCCCCCTTGGCCATTGAGCAGAAATTCTTTTTAAAAATTAAAATAAATAATTCTGAAACATAAAAATATATTGAGTAAAACATTTTTAAGTATGTTGAGTAACAAAAATTTACAAAATATACTGATAAAAAATAATTTAAGTTGTATGTACAAAATATGTATAAATGAAATAAATAAATAACATGACCATAAGTGATGGAATGAGCTAGAATTGGAGCATGTTGCGTCAAGTCCTACGTCAGATTCGCGAACAGCGCGACTGTGCCAAATGGTGGTGGTACCGTCGTAGTCGTGTCACTTTTATCCTATTTTGGTCGTATTTCAACGGCCAAGACAGACGCTGTTCAACAAAAAATTGCTGACAATTTTCAAAAACCCCCAACATCCATCTCTGCTGCTCCTGTGGCTTGTCAGGTGAGGATTTTTAAGGAAAAAACGCCAAAACTGCCTATGCGCAAAAATTGAAAGACGACTTTAATATGGATGTGAGCATTACATCTAGTGATTTTTGTGTGCCAGACTGGGCAAAGCACCTAGGAACTTCTCCGGATGATCTCTTTACTGACCTCGGTACGGAGCTACCTGGCTGCTGGAAGTGAAATGTCTATTTGACAATAACTTTATTCTGCAAAACATTGACCAAATTATCTTAATGGACTAGGTGTGGTAGGTGTGGATTTTATCTTAATGGCTTCCAAGCCATTTGTTTACCAATTACTAGCAAATTTAATCAGAAAGGACCCAAGCGAAACCCAGATTTCGTTTGGGTATAAAACTTGCACATCTGACAATCGCGTCAGTTTGCAAAAATGTCAAGCAACAGATCCGTACAAACACATTTCAACTTGCATTATATGGAGTCTCAGTTTGCGGGGACCCATAAATATGTCCGTGGAAAGAGTACTTTGCTCTTCGCCGGGACCGCCGGGACTTTTCGAAATAATTTCCCGCAAAATCCTTTTACATCACTTGTCCCGGGAGTGGGAGGGGGAAATAGGTGGCGGTTAGTTTACCGTCATCATGAAATGGTCGGGGTGCTAGGTTTCAAATGCAAACCGACCCACTTTATGCAAGCGGTCGTTGAGGTGAAGCATTACGGCATTTTTGTCGTAACCGCTTTCCCCGCGACCCCCGCCAATAGATGGGGTGTCTCTCCCAAGTTTTAACTAGTTAAAAAATTTTGTAAGTTTGTAAAATTAATGAAAAAATAAAAGCGGTGGAAGAAAAAACTAGAAAAAACAAATAAAACAAATAAAAATAAAACAAATAAAAACAAATAAAACAAATAAAAACAAACAAAACAATCAAAAACAAGGAAGAACAAACAAAAACAAACAAAAACAATCAAAATTGAAAAAACACGTCGTGCTAGCCAAGTGGTCGTTGAGGTGAAGGATTACGGCATTTTTGTCGTAACCGCTTTCCCTGACGACCCCCGCCAATAGATGGGGTGTTCCTCCCATGCATTAACTAGATAACGTTGACGTTGACTTTGACCAAGAAGTTAAGGTTTGGCTGAGCTCCGGCGTTAGTCAGTTCCGTCGTCGTTACACCACAGCTTCGCACTAAAAAAGAAACAGATTTCTAGTTGTTGTTCCGCCTGTACCAAAGTACGCTACCGCACACAAATTTGTGATATGTGATGAGCAATGTGTGCAATTTTGTTAATGTGTGTAATGTTGGGATTAAAGCACTCATTCTACAGAAATCAACAGCATCTTTCTCGTAGTACTGGTAGAGAGATGCTTTACAACCCCTTTTTCCTCCGGACCAACCCAAAATTATTTAATAGCAAAAATAAACAAGTATAAAGATATTTCATTGCCAAAAGTTAGTTTAAAAGAGGGTTTAATACATTATAACTGTTCCAGTAAGTTGGCATTTGGCCTGCATCTGGCGAAAAAGTTTGGAATGAATCGACCAGAGCAGTTTGAGTTCCACTGAGACCTCTTCCACTTTCGTCTACATTACATTCGTGCACATCGTCCTCACCCCGTCTGCGAAACAGCACACCATCCCGAAAAGGTCTAATGCAGGTTGAAACAAATAAATTATTATTATTATTAGAAAAAGAATTGTTTCAAAATTTGTTTGCTGAAACCTCTCTACCTCCTCCCAATTTTTGACCATGTTACAAGTATAGTTGTAACTATGAATTACAAATAACTAAATAAACTAACACAAAATAAATTGAATAACTGAAAGCAGACATGTAATCACCTTGATAAGAGCACAGGTGCCATGTAAGAGCAAAAAAGCACAACTGCCATGAAACAAGTAACTTGAAGACATAGGCAACCGACTGCTTATAAGACCGCTTCGCCGTCACGATTGACACATCCACGCTCCAACTAATGTAGCAACAATAACAATAAAAATTCACAAATGCATAGAACGGTTGACGCCTACAGAACTACCACTTGCAGTACAAAAATGTGTAATACCCCTACTGGTAGTAAAGTAGGCCACGCAAGAAAATTTCAGTGCAGCGTACTGTAATTAATGATAATTGATGAGAAAAATTTTGGATCAAAAGGACCGCCTAAAACGCGACAAATTATAAATTTTGTTTAAAACTTTAAATTACAGTTTTGTAACTGTTTGGGGGAGGGGCAAACTTACAATTTTGGGACCGTTTAGAGGTCAAACTTCTTCAAATTGAACAAAAACTATATGACATATAAGTGATAAATAGGTACCACTGAATCGAGGCCAACTGAATCATACGTATTCATATGGGTCCAACCACTTAATATATGTCAACATATTTACATATATTTCGTTGTATGAATACGCGTATTAGGTGCATCCTCAATAAGGATGCCTCAATATATTCTGCATTGCTAGGCTAGGGACTGAACACAGCTTCCACCTAATCAGCTGTTTTGACGCTTTATTAAGTAAATTAATGCATTACATTCTTTAAGAAAGGTCTGCAGCAAAAATTGTTTCAACGTTATTATTTATCATTTTTTGTTTACTATTTATTATTTAAGGTTTTGTCTAAAATGAAAATAAAACTATTTGGTAAATGAACCATATTCTAGTCTTTTATATTGTTTTTGTGTGATGTTTATCATCTGCATGTTTTACGTGATAGGTGGTGGTAATATTGGTGACGTTTTGTTTTCGCAGACCCAGACATCTACGTGCGTATATATCTGAGTAAGCATGTCTGTTGTTTGTGTAACTGTGTACGTGTGCGAGGGTTAGTGTGCTGTTTAGTTGTTTTTTGTGTAACTGTGGCTGGGTGGGTGGTTGTTTGGTGTTGATGCTTTTTTCAGGTTAATTTTAGTTTACCTTTGTATTTTGTGCTGTAACTTTTTTTTGCATTGCAGGATTTTTTCATTTTTGTCCCGTTACTGTTCGTTGGTGGTGCCCTTTGCCTTTCTGTTTGTGGCTTTCAGCGGGTGAAGTGTGGCAGGTATGTTAATTTATTTCAGGTTTTTGAAGCTTATATTTTATATTTCAGTTTCAGTTTATACTAGTACATGTGCAAGATAACTAATTTACAAATTTTAGTGAAATTGATTATACCCCGGTTGTTTTGTATTTATTTTTTCGATTAATGCTCGGATGTTTTGCACTTTTTTATTTCTCTAAGTTGTTTCTCAATTTGGTTTTTTTAAATAATGCTGGGCTGTATTTTATCTGTTTTGATTTTTTTAAATTTTTTTACCACACATTTTTTAAAATTTTCGAATATTTAGCTGTAAATTATTAAAAGCTATAAATTTTTAGAAATCGTTTATGTACAGTTTAGTTTTAGTTTAGTTTTGTTGTTTCAAAAAGGACAGAAACAGGTCAAGCGCGGCGGTACGGTGGTCGCAGTTACTACAGCTACGACTCTAACGGACAAATCTAGTGGTGGTACGTTTATTAGTATTTATTTGTTATTTTGGTTTGTCTACTTATTGTAGTTAAATGCTTATACTTATTGCATTATTTTCTCAGTAATTAAAAACTGTGATATTTTTTGTAAAATTTTGAACTCAGTGCATGTTATCATGTTTTTAAACACAACTTAGTACAGTACTAGCAGACATTTATTTTTTTAGCAATAACATTTGATGCATAGTTTCAATCTTTTAATTTCAGGCAAAACGGAGCCAAAGTACGCGCGGGACAGTGGTCGCAGTCACGGCAGCGTTCACTTGAACGGACAGATCAATTGGGATATGTTTGTTTGCTGTTATTCAAGTCCTTACTTCATGAAGTTGTTCTGTCTGCCTTAATGTTGTGTTGTTTAAAACATGCTTTGTTTATCTGTAACTTTTATTCATCGTATTATTTTCAATAAATTGGTATAGGTTTACTTTGAAGTCCTAAAATAAAGTAAATACAGCTTATTACCTATGTTTTATTCACCAAATTTTATCTGTAGACTCAACAGGCTGTTTTCAATACAGTAAGGTGTTTCAGACTTAAGCACATTGTATTTTATATATTTGCTGGATGTTTTATTTTTAATTTCAGGCACAGCGGTCGCGAGTGGGTTCAGGTACGGCATCTGTGGAGAGGCGGCTGGTATCAGAGAACGTTTGGTGGTGGTCACCTGTGCAGAACTACGGTACTTTGTATTTCTAGTGTTTTTTTTTAAATTTAGGTTTAACACTTACGTGTGACTACACAGTCCTAATTAACGATTGTCCGTTCGTGTGTACCGCAGCGCATGAGTAGTGTTGCTTCAGTAATGGCTCCAAACGTGTGGAAACCCATCTTGTCTATGTAAAAAGTTTTTAATATCGTTTATTTTAGCTGCGTCACTATAGAGTTTTTACGGCAGTGTCTATTTTTTGCCGAGTCCTTTTGACTTGTCACTTGCGTATGCTGTTGCTAGTTTTTGATTGCGTGTGCTTCTTCAGTCCGTGATTCGAATAATTGTAATCCATTCAAGTTAATTGCATACTATTAGGGTTTGTTTGTGTCGGTCTGTAATCTGGTCTGATTTATTAGTAGTCTTATTTATTCTATAGTAACGCGGTAATCGCATATAATTAAGTATGCATCTTTACTTTGTATTTGTAGTCTTTTGTGCAATCATTCAGTTTCTGTTACTGGGAATTTGTAGAGTTGCATCAACCGTAGTGAGGGTTATTACCAATTTAATTCAAATTATTAGGGATTCCGTTTTAAGTTTCCTCAGTATTTTGCTAATGTTTTGTCTGGCTTGTCTGGTGTATTTATATTTTCATACCTAATACTATCAGCAGTTTTTTACATCTTTAAATTTCCCATTTTGTTTTCTTTACGCCAATGATTAAAATTTGATTGATGCAGTGATATGTGGTGTGCATGTAACCCAAACAGCTGACTGATTTATAACGTAGGGTTGACAGTTGTGGCTAGTTACAATGTTTGCACACATTTAGTATAAAATTTTTTCCCGCCGCATCCAGTCGTTGATGGATAATCTGAGCAAAAAGTTTCAGTGTTTAGATTTAAATAACTCTGCTGCTACAAAGTTTTTTTGTAATTTTTTTGAATATCTCACAAACCGAAAATTTTAAGTTGCTGGAAAGACAGTTGCGTTGTTTTAATCACCATTGAAGGCCAGCAAGGCTGTCCTTAGCCGTTCGCAACTATGCCTCTTTCGAAAAAGATGTGCAGCTACTGTCCCAAATTAATCAGTGCCTCAAATTTTAGCCGCCACATTAAGCAGCTCCATTCTATTCCTGTGTTGACAAAAACGTATCTGCGCAAACATTGGAACTAATAAATGACTTTGAATTTTAAGTCTGGCAATGTGTACATGCAATAGTTCAGCCGGCTGCATTAATTTAGACTATCACCTGAACTTAGACAATCATTATTGTTGTTATTCGAAAGCTGAAATATTGTGCCTTTTCTTTAGCGGTTTGAAATAGTTTAGGCATACAACAGGTCTCTGTAACTGACCAGGTTCAGCTAATGTGCGACTTGTATAATTATCTGTAATATGTTTGACAGTACAGATGCTCAACTTAAACAACTTTATCTTTCTTCTTCAAATTCTGGATCTGTTGGCGGCGTGCACAAATTGTATAGATCAACACGACCTTCAGGCGGTGTGCATTTATTCGCTCGACTTTCAATTGCTCGACTTTCAGTTGCTCGACAAAAAATAAATTAATTCCCAAATCAGCCTATGTTTACATCAGTTTGCGATTGCTGGACTTTCGGATGATCGTCAATCCTTTAACTGAACCCCTTTGTCTATCTTTCTAATCCTAGTGTCTTCGAATGCTCGACAAATGTAATGTGACACTGACAACACTCCACTCCAAAAATTTACAACTTTTGCAGGTGAATTAACCTTTCTATAAATAAGTGGACAGTTTAGGAGGAAATTAATACGTGACATAAACTGCATAAATACGTGACATAACTGCAATTCGGAGAAAAAATTAATACCAATTTACTAATTACATCTTATTTACCCAACTTTTGCAAGTGAATATATCCTGCTATAAATATATCCTGCTATAAATATCCTGCCATAAATAATAAAAAATGATAAATAATAAAATATACACCAAAAACCACTGACCATTTAATAAACGTAAAAATTAATTTAAGTTTTTCTGAGTTGCAGTTCTGTCACAATATTTATGCAACTTCGGTAACGTATTAATTTACTCCGAAACTGTCTATTTATTCATGACAGGTTAATTTATTTGCAAAAGAGTTTTAATTTTTGCAATTAAATAGGTGTATGAAGTATTGTCACGTTAAATATGTCGAGCATTTGAAAACACTAGGATTATAAAGACAGACAATAGTGGTCCAATTAAAGGGCTGACGATCATCCGAAAGTCCAGCAATCGCAAACTAATGTAAATATTGACTGTTTTGGAAATTTATTACAGTTTTGTCGAGCAAATGAAAGTCGAGCGAATGAAAGTAAGCCCTGCAGGCATAACTTATGAAGAATTTGAAAGGTTTTTAGAAGGCCTTGAATCTTAGTTCTACACAAACAAGCTCGTTACAAATTTCAAACGGCAGAGTAAGGGTTTCTACTCTAAATGAGCAGCGGCAAGCTGATTTAACTGATTTGTTCAGTTTATTTAGAATGAATTGAGGTGTACGTTTTCTGCTTTTTGTTATTGATTTCTTTTCTATATTCTCATGGGTTATCCCTTTGAAACATAAAACCGGAAGTTTGGTAAGTAAGGCTTTTTCTAAAATGTTTGTCAAATTTCTAAGACGTCCTGGTTATATGTGCACAGATAAAGGCACAGAGTTTTTATCAAACAAAACACTCAAAAAGTGTTTAAAAAGAGCGTGTTGTGCATATTATACCTCAAGGACTTAATGGCAAATGCGTTGTAGTTGAACGTGTTATTCGAACTATAAAGACTACAGTTTTTAAGTATATAACAGCTAACTCTACTAAACATTACATTAACCAACTGCAGAATATAGTTGATAGCTATAATGATACAAAACATCGTTTAATTAAAACCAGCCCTGGCTCTGTCAACTGATCAAACCAATCAAAAATACGCAAAATTTTATTTCTAAAATCAAACTAGCGAAAATTTATTTAGTATTTTCTGTAGGTGATTTAGTCAGAGTTCAAAACGACCAAATAAGTTTCGTTAAAAATTTTGAAATTCACTTTTATACGGAAAAATATATAATATTTCGTAGTCCACATCGTCGTGCACCACAATATAAATTGAAGAGTTCGGATGGGTGCTTAGTCCAAGGTTTGTATTATGAGCCAAAGCTTGTTCCTGTAACTAGTTAAATAATGTACGTTATAGTATCTAGTAGTACATGTAAGAATTTCACACGAGAGCAAAAATTGTTTGTATGGAACATCCCTTGACTCATCCCATGCAACATCTCATGCTACATCCCGCAACATATTATGCACATTCCATGCAACATCCCATGCAACATCTCATGGCACATCCGGTGCGATATGTATGTCACACGATGCAATATTAATTTATGGCACGTCCTGCGTAGTTTTTGCAGGAACTCGTGCAGCTGAAGAAATCTGGGCGGGGGGCGCTACGCATATTTTAGTCCGTTTAGGGGGGGTTAAAGCCATAGAGGTACACGGGGTCTCGGTCTGGAGAGGCTTGTCCCAAATTTTTCAAAATGAACTGACAAACGCACGAATTTTTTATTATTGTCAAAAACTTGAATAATGTTGTAATAATTTGTATATTTTTAGCATTTTTTAGCTTTTTGGTTATTTTTTAAGCATTTCACAGCGATTTGGGGCAAGTTTTGAGTTTTCGGGCCATTTTCTCTGCACCACAGGGGGCTTGTTAAAACCAATGGTTTAGTAAAACCACCTTTGTGAAATCCACCGGACACTTTTCAGACACCCAAGAACGAGTTTCTGCATTTGTTTCTGGAATTCGTAGTCTCTTGAGCTAAGATTTGTTTCAGTCATGTTGTCGCTTTGGGTAAAATTAACAGTAAAACATGCAGAAAAGTTAAAGAAGCCACACGATCATGAGCGTATTCATTTTTAAAACATAGCCGCAAAATGAACTTGAAGCTGAAGCATAATGGCATTTTTAGAAATCACAAGTTTTTCGTGGCGTTTTTAAGATCAGTGTGTATTATATAATATATACCTATATATCTGTAATTTATATTGTGTGTATAACGCGTTGTTTATAATTCCTAAAAATTTACAATAATTTGTATTTATATTTATGTATATTTTTAGGAATATATTTATTTTATATTTTGTTTAGAAAAATACATTAAAAATCAAACCATAATAAGTACGTTTCAAAAATTACAAATATCTTTAAAAACAGTTTTCAGAAAATTGGCTCGTCCTGGACTTAAACCAGGGTCCCCACGCTCCGGAAGCGAGAATCGTTGCACTTGACCAACGAGCCGTTGAAGCTGAGCGGTTAGAAATTGATCATAATATACGGTGAGTGCGTCCACTGTTGAAAACTTTGCAGGCACAAATTGTGGTACAGATATATCAGAATTAAATGATTTAGCATGTTATATACTTTTCCACCGTTCCTGGCGATAATTCACTAGTTTGCTTTTTTGCAGTGAAAGTTTGGGCTAAATTTGAACGTGTGAAGTCTACAGTAGCTGATTAGTTCCGGTGTTATTTCAACTTGCAGGACTTGTCTGCTCTATAATCAGGTTGGCTCAGACGGTAGAACATGCGATTTTTAAGCGACTGTGTGGTGGATCGATTCCACCCCAGCAAATTTTGTTTACTTGCTGCACAGGTGTAGTTACTGGCGGCTGTGTACAATGAGTTACTGCTTTTCTGGTGTTATTTAATAACAATGAAAGGATAGTCCTTCCAGTGTTATTTAACACTGGAAAGTCGACCTACTGGAAATAACAGGTATGTCTATTTGAAGATTCTGCACATTGTATACAAACCAAGTATAAAGTACCTGTTGCGCCGTGGCGCAACAGAACAAACAGTGCAATAACTAAAGTCAATAACAAAGTGCACGCTGCTAGATTTACTGCGTACATTAGTTATTGCACTGCTGTAGGCGTGCATCTTAGTTATGGACTTATAGCACTGTATATTTCAAGACAAATATAACATACTTTGCAGTGTGCACTCAGCAACAACCATCCGCAGTAACACGTCAAGCCTGCGTGCATAAACTCGTGTGCTGTGCGTACTCGTTCATGCACTTGGCGTTTCACGTTACAGTACGTATAAACGACTGAGTGCACCCTAAATCGTGGTATAGCTTACACTTGTACTGCAACCAGTATCGTGCAGCCTTCTTATACTGAACGCTATACTGCACAGTGTACAGCAAAAGTTGTAACCGAATTACAAGTTACTTATAGCACTGGTTGTCGTGCTATAAGTAATTGATAGGCATCTGTGAAACCCTCGTGCAGGTGCACTCGTGCGCTTAGCGCACTCTTGTTCCTGCACTCGGAGATTCTGAGAAATATGCGTATAAATCACTTAATGGCACGCCAACCAGTGCCACAACCCATATTTATTGTGTATTGACACATGGCAATTAGTTTGCAATCGTGCTGTAACAAAAGCCAATCACCAGGATTAAGTTGAAACTTGCTGAACTAGTTGGGTTAAGTTAACAAAAAGTTTTTAGGCGTCTGAAAGTAAGAAATAAATCAACTTTGTAATTTTATTTCATAATGCGTGATTAAAAAGCGAGAGTCAAATAGAAACTAGCACAAACATCGAAAACAATCAAATTTCAATAAGAAACAGAGAACAGTCGATGAAAGGATACCAAAAATTGTATGCTAAAATCATCACATTTTTTTGTTAATCAGTTCAAGAAATAAAATAGATATTTTCTTTCACTCTTACGTAGTGAAAATTTATAAAACAGCTAATTCAAAAACAACTATAGAACGATTACCCAAAACTATTCCACCTACTTAATCGATATTTCTGATAATATACCGACAAAAACATAATGAGAAGGCCCCGAAAACGGAAAAAGTTTTTTTAACAGATTGATTCTGAACAAAATAGTGAACAAAAAACATTGTTCAGAATTAAAATGAGTGGTGAAAACAAAAGCAAAAACAATGGTAGAAAACGAACACAAATGAACGAACAAACACAATAACACATCGAAAACCGAACAACACTAATGGCAAAAATACAGTAGCAAAAGCAGTGGCACATAAGCAAAAATCTAAACGAACAGAAACACAACATTAACGAATATTACTAAAGCGTTTTATATGTTGATAGAGAACACTGTTCAATTACACAATAAACAAAAAAAGCATTAGACAATAGAAAATTTAATAAGCAAGTAATTGTTAAAATAAGCATACACTTGTTGCTAATATTTTTGCTACTACATTTTCACGTTTGTGGATTTTGCCCCGCTGACGTTACTCGCGTTTTTAGTGGCACCCCACTGATCCATAGAATCCGGCATTCGTTGGCCCGTAAACAAAGCTTTCAAACCCAATCGAATTTCTTCATGACGTAAGGCATAAATTAGAAAATTAGCATTAGCGTTCCATTTATCAAATTGAAACAAAACATCACCAGGGGATAAAGGTCCAAATTTGAAGGTGGGAGGG
Source organism: Trissonchulus sp. WLG1_4 (assembly GCA_030248245.1). Lineage (NCBI taxonomy): Eukaryota > Metazoa > Nematoda > Enoplea > Enoplida > Ironidae > Trissonchulus > Trissonchulus sp. WLG1_4. Next base: position 57,622 of record JASANF010002112.1, on the reverse strand, counting down.
TTGAAATCCCAAGTTATTCCCAAACCTCGAGGAATGACATCCAGTAGGAAAGTAATTATACTGCTTATTCCCAAAGTGGTTGTCAATTTTCGCTGACGTTTTTTGTACAAAATTGTTTGAGCATCCTCCTTATCTGTGATTTTACTGCCAATAGTGCGTTTGAATTTGATCCAGACAAACACATACACTATTATACTTAAAGCTGACTGTACACTTGACATGTATTTGGTGTATTCATAAAACCATTTAGCATAAATTTGTGATGGAAAGCATACAAGTGAAACAACTTTTCCCGCATGTTGCACGGGATAAAACACACCAAAACTAACATTAATCACGCCATACAAATACACGAAGCCCCCGAGCTTCAACACATAATCTCGACCCATTTTATAGTAAGTCGCCGGCGCGCAAAGGGCAAACAAGCGATCGCAGGAAATAGCCAGCAACATTCCAGTCTGAGAGAAGTCGCACCATCGCCACATCCAGTTGTATGGCCCCAGCAAACACATGATGGCCCTCGTGCAGGCGCAGACTCGACCGGTCAGAATCAGGTGCAACTTCCAGCCGTGGCCCAGGGTGCTCGCCAGACCGCTGATCGAGTCGGCCATGGACAGGAATAAAATCATGGTGTACTCTTTGGTGTTTCGCAGGGCTCGGTAGCGACAAATCACAATCACCACCAGAATGTTGAGCAGAAAGCTGAACGCCGAGTTTGTAGGCAACACTACGGCCCACCACCTAATAGGGTTACAGCCTATGAAGTGAATCATACAAGGGTTGTTGGTATAGTTGCTGCTAGAGTTGGTTGACGTTGATACGTTGACAGCCATGGTTATATAGATAGCTCAATTTCAGGTATTGTGTGGCACTTTTAGCTGGTGGTTAATAAATTAACAGAGTTGTCAATTCAGTGTGAAGAGCCACAAATACAAGACGTACTTGAAAGGAACAACTGCAAGAGAATTTAGAAAGAACCCTTTTTATAAGAAACTGAGTGTTAAAGACTCATTTTAGGAACAATACAAATGCGTATCTTAACAAAAGAAATTCGGTGGGCGTTTGCATTAGTCAGATTACGTGTCTAACGATTTTAACTTTGAAAGCTTTTATCTGAAAGGCATTGAAGGCAAATTCGTGATGTACCAGATCGAGTTTTTTGCTAGAGTCTTTTGCTAGAAACAATGCAAATATTTTCGACGAGTGGGTTATTCGCGTTCCGAATTGTAAATAGCGTGTTTTCTAAATCTATTTTGCAAACTGTAGATTGAAACTGATTAAAACATGTTATATGACTCACTCAAAAAAGTTGATCAGTTTTACTTAAAAATTGATTTTCTTCATTGTCCATTTTTTATGGGGTTTACTAGCCAGACTAATGCAGGTTCTTGAGAAGTCAGTTAGTTACTATGAAATAACAAGATTATTCAGAATTTTTTTTGTATAAAGCCCCGGTCAGTACTTGTCCTTGAGGACACAGAAAAAGGGACAAGGACAAATTTCGGTCAACTGCTGTTAAAAATTGACAAATGCATTTGAATTAACTATTTGTAGACGTCTAGACGTGACCTTAACTATCGTCGTGCAAAAAATTAGATTTATTGGCTATGCCATGCAGTTTTCTGAAATAGTTTAGGGTCAAAACTATACTGACAAGGACGAAAACAGTATGAAAATAATAACTTGCTTCCAAGATCTGATCGTTAAAATTTTGGTGCTGTAACATCGTTTTTCAGTTACTAGTATTACCTTGTTCTTTACTAGTACGTAGTTTAATTTTTTATAAGATGCCTATATTAAGCGTCATGTACGTTGATATTAGCAGAACTAGATTTGTGCTGGTAGTCATAATTTTACGCTTTTAATTACGGTCTAACTCAAGTGATTTCGCAGACGTCACTAGAAAGCTCCAGAATGGTGCTTTGGTGTCAAAATTTACCGGTTTTGCAGCAAATTTTGGACATTCGGACTTATAAGAATCCAAACACTCAAATGCACTTAATTTATGATAGAATCGTGATGCTTTTAATTTAAGAGTAGTGGTGGAAAACTGTTACTTGGTTTATGTGGGTAATTGCGTTTTTTGGTGTTTTTCTGGAAGGCAATAGCTCAGCGTTTACAGCTTCAAATCGCACGCGGTCTTATGTCTAAAAGTATGATATGTATTGAAAGTCAACTTTTGGTTTTCTTTTCAGGAGAATCGGTTAGAAAAGGTCCTTTCCAAATTCTTTCCAAGTTTTTTCACTAAAAGTTTGCGCCACAGCTTTGAATTATACGATTAACTATTGGAGCTGAAAGTTGGTAAGGTTTTCGACACGTCTAAAATCCTCAGGCATCTCCCTCACTTTTTTGATTACTTGTCATTTTGCTGGGAAAATTGCTTCAAGACAAAAGTAGGTACCGAAAACTAAATATATTTTTCACTACTTAAAATCCTGTATAAAAAGTCCACAGGCATAATTTTGAAAAAGTGAGAGACATGCCTGGGGATCTTGACCTTTACATTAATGTGCCAAAAATTCGTGCTCAAGCATCATTCTTAACTTGAGTTCTGTGGGCGCAAAGTTTACATAGAAATCATACAAACCTCAAAAACGTAACTACCACCTTATTACCTAAATAACTTGTCGCTTTTAGTCTAATGTTCTGTAAACGAAATAAGCACTAACAAAACGGCAAATTACCCCATAGGGAGGTCTATTGCGATATGCATATACCTATAATACACATACAATCTTTTTAAAGCTTATGTAATTTATCAGTTTTTCTAGCTTAATGATGACATTACATTTATAAAAATACACTTGAAGCTTTGTAAAGTCTGCATTCATTTGAGTCTACTATATGTAACTAAAACTGTTTGCTCTTCTTTGTGAAAATAATCAGATATTGAGCTTTTACTGTTTTTGTTTCAGTTGCCAGCCAATATATCGTTGTTTCAGCTATATATTTACACAGAAATAGAAAGTTTCTTGCTGGGTCACAGCGCAGCAGGTTTTTTACGCGGCGGCCTCAGCCGCCGCGTATATACTATAGTACGAAAGCTCAAATTGATCTCTGTGTATATTTGCATTGTAATAATCGGTAGGTCGCAAAAGTACACTATTTGTGTCGCAAAAATACACTATTTGTGTGTGCGTGTGTGTTGGTAATGTGTGTTGATCTTGGATGCTCATAGTGTGTGAACATCATCGATAAGGTAAACTGTAGTCAAAACGAAACACGCTGTGTTTCATTGAAGTTGCTCTTTACCAACAGCTTTTGCAAACTGTGTGTGTGTTTGTGTGCGTGTGTGTTCGTAATATGTGTTGATCTTGGATGTTCATAGGATTAACCGTTCATAGTTATGTAATAATCGTCGATAACGTAGTGAAGTGAATCGTCTAGTGAAAACTAAACATGCTGGGTGACTTTCACCACGGTGGTTTTTAAAAACCATGGTTTTACGTACGTTTGTATATGATTTGCACATAATTTCAATACGAAATATCGAACGATTCGCTACGAATTTCGTAGATTTTCTAAAACCTTGGTTTTTGCTCAGTTGAAATTTCAGCAGAAGAAAAACCTGCTATGCTGCAGGTTTGAAATGTCAACTGAGCAAAAACTATGGTTTTTTAAAATCGACGAAATTCGTAACGAATCAGGCGATATTTCGTAATGAAATTATGTGCAAATCATATAAAAACGTACGTAAAACCATGGTTTTTAAAAACCACCTTGGTGAAATCCACCCGCTGTGTTTGATTGAAGTTGCTCATTATGAGCAGCTTTTGCAATAAATAAAGTAGTAATAACTTTCCTTTTCAATTCAAGTAGGGTTGAATCACAATTATGGCATCAATTTTGGGGTAGTTCCAGTTTCTCATGATAAATCCGTTTCAAGTTGCTCATTGTGACCTCGTGGATCGACAAAATTTAGCGCTTTGTTTTTTCTTTAACCCTTTATGTGCACTGGGAAGTAGGAACTTTGGATACCTACCTAAGCACCCGGTTCACAAGTCACCACCTACGCCACAATCCCACATGATGAATGCGCCTAATCTGGGGATACAGAACTTATTGCTTCGCCCTATTCTAGTCACCTGATCTTCGAATTATTCTCCAGGATATGCAGATTTTGGCATTTAGTTACCAATTTTAGACCTATTAGACCTAATGCTACACAACAAAACCCATGATTACTAACCACTATGCAAATATGACTTATTTCATCGAAAAAAGCATTTTCTTCTGGCCTCATTACAATTTCTGATAGCGACGCCAGAAGCCAACGTTGTGTGGATCAGATATAGCTGACGGTGTGTATAGTCTATCGCTCGCCTTCAACTATGGCAACTGCAGGGGTGCTTTATTAATATCAAGAGCACGTAATAAAAGAGTATTACACTCAAATATTATGGCTTGGAACATGCATCCAATGCGGAGCGAAAAATAACCCTTTACCTATGCACGGTTTTGAGGGGGGAGGGATACCCCCCTCATCTCAAGAAACTGTAATCATTTGAGTAGGCGGTACCTTCCCTTCATTTCAAGACCCTGTACTCAACTGAGGGGTGGGTACCTCCCTCCACATGATACATCAGCGAAAGACCTTTCTTATTGCCTTAGAATGAGAGGGTTACGTTTAGTGTCTTTAACTGAGAGGGGTACCCCCCTTAAAACGGTACAAAAAAGGGCTATTTTGCGCTCCGTATTGGACGCAAGCCCCAAGGCATAGTAGGGAGTGTCATACTCTTGCTATTATGTGCTCTTGTCAATGTGTACTTTATACTAAGGTTATGCCTTAGCGAAAGCGCAAAGTTTACACAAACTTTCAAGTTTGAGCGCTTATAACTCAAAACTTGTCCTGGGCCCTTAATTGACTGTACTATATTACTTAGGTCCACCATTAAATTTTCTACTAAATGGCGGTTTTGCTACCTATATCTCTACCACGCAGTCCGCACTTAAGGTGGTAGTTGCGTTTTCGAGGTTTTTGTAATACCTAATACCTATGTAAACTTTGCGCCCACAGAACTCAAATTGCAAATGAAGCCTGAGCACAAAGTTTTGTCACAGTACTCAGTACTGTAAAGGTCAAAATCCCCAGGCATGTCTCACTTTTTTGAAATTTCACCTGTGGACATTTTTAAAGGGCTTTAATTACAAGAAAATGTTAACTTTTCGATCCGTTTCCCTTTAAGCTATTTTCTCAGTAAATTGACTAGTTATTAAAAAAGGGGCGGAGATGCCTGGGGATTTTAAACATGTCAAAAGCCTTACCAAGTTTCAGCCCCAACAGGTAATTGTATGATTCACAGCTGTGGCGCGAACTTTTTGCAAAAAATTCGACTATTTTGGAAGCGACCTTTCTTTAGTCGCATGTACTGGAGTCAACTGTTAAGTTTCAATGCATGGCATACATTTAGGTAATATAATGTTCTAATTAATGCAAAGGACCGCTTGTGATTTGAGTTTGTAAACGCTGAGCTATAGATTTCTAAAAAAACACCTAAAAACGCAATTACCCCGTTAACTCAATGAATGACCAAAAAATCGGTGTCCGAGTCTGAGTGCCTTGTGAGAGAGCCCTCTGTATATTTAAAGCAAGATGCAACTAAAAAATTTTAGTGCCGCGTTTAACGAATATATTTTTATATTCGTTTTATATACGAAATCTGTCTAAATATAACTCAACCCTACTCGCAAGAATTACATTTGTATAAAAAATACAAAAAAATAAATTTACATAAAATTTGCTGTTGTTGCAAGCATACAAAAAACTGCGTAGTCGAAAACTACATCTAAATCTGATTTATAGAAATATAAACGTGCTGCACAGTTACAAGACACACTCTTAGGCCGGGTTCACACTGGCACTTGCACAAGTACAAACACAAGTACAAGCACAGCCGGTTCACACTGCAGGAAATTCTGCACAAGCACAGGCACAACGCTTGTTCAAAAGTTTTATCTTTTGCACAAGCACAGCCAATCTGCGTAGACATTCAGTAGCTGTCAGTTTGTATATAGGCGTAATAGAGTAAAATAAAGCGGAAAACTGGCAATTTGGGTGGGGAAACCTTGTCGGAATGAATCTCGTATCTACTGAAAAATGAAATGCTTTTTTCTTTAAATTTTAATTGTGTTTAGTGAAATTAAATTTTTGTTTCAACTTCAGTTTTTGGCTTTTTTCCTGTGTAGCTTTCCTCTTCCATAAAATAGACGGAGAAGTTTTCAAGCCTTCGAATCTTTTAGCATAAATTTCATGACGAAAGCACTGTTTCTGAACAGAAAAGACGTTACATTAGCGCGCTTCAATTTGATTGGTTGGGCTTGTGCTTGTGCAAGTTCCAGTGTGAACGCCTAGACATTGTGCTTGTGCCTGTGCTTGTGTTTCTGCAAGTGCCAGTGTGAATCCGGCCTTATAGCTGCCGACGCAATAACACATAAGTACAAATAAACTTCCGAATATTATGATCATTTGCTGCGCGGCAGAGTTTGTTTCACGAACTGCTAGTATTGATTTGACATTTCTAGGCCCATTTTCTGCGCTTGCGTTCACCTTTCAGAAATTCACCTTGCGTTCACCCTTCAGAAAGAAGAATTTTTCTCAACGTTCACCTTTCAGAAAGCCAAAATGTTGGAACGTTCACCTTTCAGAAAGATGAAATTTTGGAACGTTCACTTTTCAGAAAGATGAAATTTTGGAACGTTTGCCTTACAGAAAAAAAATTTTTGAAACGTTCACCTATCAGAAAGATAAAATTTTGGAATTGTCATTTTTTTGAAATATATAATTTTAATGTGATTGGACCTATGTATGTAATTGTCATATTTTTGTTGAGTTAAATAAGTAGTTAGTTAACAATGTAGAACATGAACAACAAAGGTCACCTTTCAAAACGTAATTATTTTAAATTATCACATGTACTATGATATTTATAATGAAAATAAGTTATACATACATATAAATATTGTGACTGTAAATAAAATGCATAAAGTGCATAATTGCTAAATGTGCTATAATTTGCTAAGTACTAAATCCAGCGAGCACAGTGAAGTATGCCTTCTGGATTAGTTATGTCCAAGTTTGGAAAACATATGAGTTTCTGCAGGTATTCTAGAAACAAAGTGTATTGGCGCTGTTCGACTACAGCTTGCACTGGCTTATACTTGTTTTTTAAGTAATTCCTCACATTTGACATACTGTTTATATTTGTGTGGTTTATTGCTTTTTGTACACTATCGGTTAGTTTAAACGTTTTTAATCGGTTTAAATAAAGTTTTTTTGAATAGCCAACTTTTTTAGTGTTTTGTCAGTCTATCTAAATTTAAAAAATTCCACATTGTTAGCAACTTCATTGTACTATACACGTGCTTACATGTGCTTAATTAAACAAAACTAAGACATAATAAGGTGTCCAATCACATTAAAATTATTCCAAAAAGATAACAGTGAACCAAAATTTTAATCATGCTGAAGCACAAAAAATGATGTCATCTTACGCTTGTAGTCATAGAGCATCAGATGTCATGCTAACTTTAACGTTTACTTGCCAAGGCGAAGTAGCTCAGTTAGGCGTGTGTTAGAATGAACATCTAAAGGTTCCTGGTTCGATCCCGGGTTTCGGTTCTTTTTTTAAACTTGTGCTAAATTTGCTGTTTTTAATGTGATTGTCTTTTGCCTTATACTGATTTGCCCTTAAACTCAATAGGATTAAATATGCATTTAAAAATTTCTCTTTTCGTTATTTATTCAACGCATTTCATGTTGGCGTTTAGCCTATGCTAAAGGCATGACCAATGGGTAATTGTTCCGTATACGCACACTCTGCACTGAGTGAGAGTGAATGAGTATGCATAATCTTCCGTAGAGGAACACCCTCTTTAAACTCAGACTGGAAATTTAGTTTTAACTAAATTTGCCTCCAGCCCATAATGCGTCAAATTCCGTATATACACCCTTTATTTCTACTAAGTTTAAGCTTATATTGGCGCCAGTAATTAAACAGCTGTCCAAATTTATTAAATAACCAAAAGTAAATGAATAGCCATAAATGGGTGCCAAAACCTGAGGACCCACCGCGATGGAGCTACAAGTCTACCTGTCAAAAATGACCAGTGCTTTTTCTAAATTTGGTGGCTGCGTACCTACACACTAGAAATTAATTTAATAAACTTCTTAATCAACAGACGCAGCTCTTAACTTTTGAATTAGAATGTTGTTATCAATACATCAATAAAATCCTTAAAAAGGCTATTACTCAATATCCATGACACGCTTCATTTGACAAAAATTTAAATTTTTGGGGTTTCTTTTTATGAAAACGTAAGAAAAAAGTAACCATTCATGGATAATTTTATCATACTTTCTTATCCTGTTTTTCATAGAGTTTACATAGTAATAATGTGTTAGATTTGTTAAACTGATAAGATTCAGTACTGATAATATTCAATAATCCAATTAGATTCCAATTTAGATTCAATACTGATAAGATTCAATAAGATTGTTTGAGTCTAGGCGCCTAGTTTGGCACTTTTTTCATAACGAAAAAATTCTTAGTTGGCCTTTGTGGAAGGACCACACTGCAAACCTATGGAAAAGTTATAGTTATACTGAAAATCAGATATGGGTCCGTTCAATTTAAATAAGCTAAACATGACTCACAGATTTTAAATTGGGTATTTGGAGAATTCCGCCTCTATTTCATGTATCTATTGTAAAATTTTCTATTAATACCGCCAATGTATCATTATTGTTTGAATTCAAAATGAAGAGAAGTTAAAGTCAAAACTCAGCACGAAATTAAAATAATTATTTTCCCCATCAAACAAAGCAACGCTACCGGGAACTGATTCTTCTAGAATTCTAATTTAACAGAAGCAGATAGTTTCTGAATTGAAAATAAAGAGAAGTTAAAGTCGAAACTCAGAACAAGAGCAAACTTCCGTAAGTGCCTTAATAAAAAATAGTTCCTCGTTCACGTTGTACTGTAGAAAGCATGCATCAAAAACAGTTTAAAATTTTCACCAACTGAGATATTAAAATAAAAAATTAAAATATTAAAATAATAATGACCTAGCCTCGACCTACCTGCCATTTTCGTGTAATTTAACATAGAAACTTTGACATACCGCAAATAAAATAGTAAATCGAGAATCTGAATATAGTATAAACGCGCCCCTGAGAAGGCCTCAGAAAAACTGCGACTGGGTTGAAATAACATGTCGTTCTAGTCTAATACTCCTGTAAATGAAAAAAGCTGTAACAAAACTGCAAATTTGCCCACAGGGAGGTCTATTGCGATATGTGTATATAAAAATCGTTTGAAGTTTATGTATTTCATCTGTTTTTGTAGATGTAACAATGACATTACATAAATAAAAACACACTTGAAGCTTTATAGCATCTGCATATTGCATGCATTTGAGTCTAATATATGTAATTAAAACTGTTTTCCCTTCATTGTGAAATCAATCAGATTTGAGGCTTTACTGTTTTTGTTTCAGTTGCCAAGCCAATGTAATTCACACACAAATAGACATTTTTCTCGGTGAACCACAGAGCAGCAGGTTTTTTTACAATAACTTAAATTGGCATCTTGTAGCTTAAAGTGAGTTGTGTGTGCGTTTGTGTATGTTTTGATCAAGGAATTGTCCGGCTGTACGTGAACGTGATTATGTGCTAAATGTGTACGTAGAAGCTTTGTTCAGTATGCGGTTTACTGCGATAATGTATCACTATGTAGATAAAAAACTTTGCAAATGATAAAGTTCAAATTTTTAACAATTGTTGTAACAAAATAAAGCACGCAACAGTTTGTTTAAGTGTCTCATAATGTAGATCAATCTCAAACTGTTGTAAGTCTCACGCATGTCCTCTCTGAGTGAAATTTTTAAGTTGTTTTTCTCAACAAAGTTATACAAGATCGTTGGTTAAACCATAGACTGTCCCGTGAGGATAGATTTTGCAAACTTTGCAATTAAAGAGAAACTAATGATAAACTGCACTTTGTTTTGAACTGTTCCTACTTTGATAACTTACGTAACAACTTTTTAATGCCTAGTCTTGTCCACTGTCATTCTGCTGATAAAAGTGATCAATTTGTGTTTTTAATGTCTTCCATTGATGCTTTTGTTGTTTGTAACGTAATAAAATTTGCATATTGTGCTTTTGACGCTAGACTGCGTGCCTATCAGAGCATGAACTTTCCATAGTGATATCATACTAACATATTGTGTTTTATTCGAACATTTGAAATTTTATAATGTCGTGAAATTAGAGCAATTTTCTTTTAAGGTGGTAGTTCCATAATCGCAGTGACCCGTTTTTCGGACAGATCTATACATTAAAAGAGACTATGATTTTCTTAAACTACACCAAAAAACACCCAGAGCATTTTTTATTTGGTGTAAAATACAATGGTTAAGACTAGCTACCGCGTTGGCTTACTGAACTGTAAGCTAATGGGGTAGCTAGTCTTAACGTGGGATTTTATCAGTGATTAAACGTGATAGTAGACAGTTTTGAGTCTTGTTTCGAAAAATTGTACTGATTTTATTCCTGCTTTACTGGTTGTTCTGAAAAAGAGCTTTAAAAATAGTCTCATGTAAAAAAAACTGCGATTTCAGAACTACCACCTACCACCACTACAAGTAATGATATAAATATATGTCAAATTTTATAAAACAGTCTGTATTTATGCAATGTCACTTGCTCATTGATTAAGCCCATTTAATAGTAAACATAAAATGTCCTTCCAGGATTTTATGTTCGCAATTATTTATATTTGTGTATTTTTTCTCTAAATAAGCAAACAAACAAACAAATGTAGAAAAGAACATACTCATAGGCACAATGACAAATCTGCTCACTATTTTAAGAAAATTAAGTTGTATAAACGACAATTGAAACACATCTCACGCAATTTACATTTGTTATTTGTTTCAAGCATTCAAAGTACTGTGTAGTCAAAAACTAAATCTAAAATTGACTACTTAGAGCGTCTTCCTTTACTGGACAAAAAGGTTAATTTTAATCAGACTAAACAGTTTAGAAAGTTTGCTAAAAAAACATTCAAAAACCTTCGGTTTTAACGGACTTATTTGCTAGCGCGCTGATTTCACGCAATCTGTTTAGTCCAATCAAGCTGAAGTTAATTTTTTGCACTAAACCGTCTAATCCGCTAGTTTAGAAATGGTCAACCGTATATCAAGTAAATACTTTAATACCCGACATCGACGTTGACCGCGTGTACAAAACATAGATCAGCATAATGACAGACATTATTAACAAACATACTAATATGAAAACCATCCGCATACGACAAAAGCCTGCATGATTGGATTCAGAGCTAATCAGAGAAATCCGAAAACGAGATAAGTTATCAACAAAGCCAAAAACTGCTGCCAATATTGCCATTTTCAAAGCTCAAAGAAACTATGTTACTAAATTGAAAAGAGATAAAAAGAAAATTAAACTCATTGAACTGACAACTAAGCCACAACAATTTCATAAAACAATTCAAAGTTTGACCGGATTGGGCAGAGATCCTAACAGCCAAGAAATTAACTACCTAAAAGACGGCAACTGTATACTAGCAACCGCAGAAAAAATCTCAAAAACTTTAAACAAATACTTTACCACATGCATTCCTGAATCTACCGCACTATCTAAATTAGAACTTGACCAGCACCCATCTATCAACGCTATTCGAAACAAAAACTTCCCAGAATTCACGTTACAGTTTATTTCCGATTATGATGTTTTCAACACCTTAGCATCACTCGACACGAACAAATCAACAGGAATAGACGGAGTCAGTGCTAGCGTGTTAAAGAGCATTCGACGAGCTATTTCTGTACCCATAACTGATTTATTTAATCACTTTATTCTTGTTAACGCTATACCATCTGATCTAAAAATTGCTTGTGTAACACCAATTTTCAAAAAAAGTGACCCTTTATTAAAAGAAAACTATCGCCCAATTTCCGTGCTTCCTATCATTACCAAAGTATTTGAGAAACTTATTTTAAAACAACTAGATACGCATTTTGAACAAAGTCTACCAGAGGACATGACCGGGTTCCGAAAAAGGTAAGGATGTACAACCGCTTTAATATCTTTAACAGAACAATGCCACAGACATATGGACAAAAAAGAAATAACAGGATTATTAAGTCTTGATATTTCAAAAGCTTATGATTCAATCCCACACTTTTTGCTTCTGGCCAAACTACAAGCATTTGGATTTTCTTCTAGTGCAATCGCTTTTTTTAAGAACTTCCTAATGAAAAGAAATCAAGTCGTTGAAATTCAAAAGACTAAATCTAGCCCACGTCTGGAAACAAAAGGTGTACCACAGGGGTCTTTACTGTCACCCCTTTTGTTCAATCTTTTTTATGCCGATTTGTCATGGAGTCTACCAAATCTAACGTTGATCAGATACGGTGACGATACAAACATACTGTGTCACAATACAGACATTGGAAGCGTCTGCCAGAACCTCAGTTTAGCATTTGAACTCGTTCACAAACACCTACAATTGAATTATTTAAAACTAAACGTCACCAAAACGCAATTCATTTTAATAAATAGCAGTTGCAGCAATGACATCAAATTAGGCAATGAAATTATACGGTCAACTGATTCAATAAAGATTCTCGGATGGACATTACAACCCAAACTGGAAGTTACAAAGCAAGTATCTAGCATAATCCAAAAAGCAGCCGCCAAATTGGCACAGCTACGCCAGATAATAAACTTATTACCACCACAAAAGTGCAAGTTTTATACAAAACTTACATCCGGTGTCACCTAGAGTTCGCATCTGAACTTTTACTTGCAGCCCCTCAAATGCAGCAACTACGGCTTGAAAGATTTCAGAATACAGCCTTACGTCAACTACTACGTATCCCATGGTATGATTCAGTCAAAAAGACTTGTAAAGTTGACTCACTGGCGGACAGACGTTTAAAGAAATCAATGCAAACAACCTACACTGCAATACGCGAAGGAACGCCAGCATATTTACAAAGGCTCTTTCTGTTGGCCAATTTATCACACAGCCAGCGACATACCTATTTGTTGATTCTCCCTAAATGTCGAACAGAGGCGATGAGAAAATCATTTACAACTCTTTGCTCAATACAATGGAATAAGATGGATAATAGCCTAAGAAACACAGAAACAATTTCAGAATTTTTAAAACTTCAAAATAACTTTTAACTTACACTAAACTTAATTATTTGCTGTCTAATGCGCAAACGAGCTATAGCTCATGCATTTTCGACAATAAATGTTTAGTAGTAGTAGTAATATATAGATTTTTTAATCTTCCATTGTATATTAAGATTGTAGTAGAATGGTCAGAGCGTTAGACTTGGCTATGGTTCGAATCCTGCTTGTGAAGTCGATTGGTTTTTTTAACATTTTTATTAAAATAACATGACAAGAATGTGGAACTGATGTATTTTTGAACATATAATTAACATACACTATAAACTAGCCCAGTTATTCCGCCATAATTTGATATATAGATTGTCCAAATCGGTTAAGATAGTCATAAGTAGAAAGAGAATAATTGGTGAGCACAGTAAAGTTTAGTGCGTTTACTCAGCGTTTTGTAACGCGGATTAAAACTCCATGTAAAAAGCAGCGAGTGAAATAGACGGAATTATCTAAATCCGGTTTAAGAACAGCAATTTTTTTAATCAGACTAACTTTAGTCCAGCTGAGAGTATCCAGCGGTAGTTTAGAAACGGGTTCGGACTAAAATTAAGCCGCTGACTTTTTTAATCCGTTTAGTCCGTTTAGTGGGATTTGTTATTCCTAGACCTCGGACTAAAATAAGTCCAGTCCGTTTAATCTGGTTAAAAAATAGGCCCCAGTTGTCGACGCAATAACACATAGGCTACAACCTTATATAGATTAGTTGTTAAAGTAAAAATTCACTTTTGCGGCTGAATTTTAACCGATGGATTCACACGACAGACCCTACTGCCCTGTTTTGTTGCACCCCACATATCCATAGCATCAGGCATACGCTCGCCCGTAAAGAAAGCTTTTAAAGCCAACCGAATTTCTTCATGACGTAAGGCATATATTAAAAAATTAGCATTAGCGTTCCATTTATCGAATTGAAACAGAACATCACCAGGGGATAAAGGTCCAAATTTAAAGGTGGGGGGGTTGAAGTCCCAGGTTATTCCCAAACCTCGAGGAATAACATCTAGTAAGAAAGTAATTATGCTGCTTATTCCCAATGTGGTTGTCAATTTTCGCTGACGTTTTTTGTACAAGATTGTTTGAGCATCTTCTTTAACGGTAATTTTTCTGCTAATAGTGCTTTTGAATTTGATCCAGACAAACACGTACACGATTATGCTTAAAGCTGACTGTACGCTTGACATGTACTTGGTGTATTCATAAAACCATTTAGCATAAATTTGCGATGGAAAGCAAACAAGTGAAACAATTTTACCCGCATTTTCTACGGGGTAGAACACACCAAAACTGACATTAATCGCACCGTAGAGATACACAAACCCACCCAGCTTCAATACGTAACCTCGACCCATTTTGTAGTAAGCCGTTGGAGCACACAGCGCAAACAGGCGATCACAGGAAATAGCCAGCAGCATGCCAGTCTGGGAGAAATCGCACCATCGCCACATCCAGTTGTAGGGCCCCAGCAAACACATGATGGCCCTCGTGCAGGCGCAGACTCGACCGGTCAGAATCAGGTGCAGTTTCCAGCCGTGGCCCAGGGTGCTCGCCAGACCGCTGATCGAGTCAGCCATGGACAGGAATAAAATCATGGTGTACTCTTTGGTGTTTCGCAGGGCTCGGTAGCGACAAATCACAATCACCACCAGAATATTTAGTAGAAAGCTGAAGGCCGAGTTGGTTGGCAACACTACGGCCCACCACCGGATGGGGTCACAGCCTATGAAGTGAATCATACAAGGGTTGTAGGTATAGTTGCTGCTACCATTGGTTGACGTTGACGATTCACTGGTGGTCATGGCTTGGCGAGGTTACGGCTAATTGTGTATTTTTGGCTAAAATTGATATATCGCTATACTGCTTTATATATGTACTACTATATTTATAATTAAATATGTTTTTCTTTAAAGGTTTGTGTTGTCCAAGCACTGCAGACACAACTAGAATCTGAAAACAGTAAAATTAGTATACTTGAGCATATTTTAGTCTTCGAACTTTTTCTGTTGTGCCACAGCACAACAGGTCGTTAATTTTGATTTTCATGGTCTTAACAAAAAACTGTGCAAGAAATATGTCTATATTCATGTTTTACTTCAGCTCAAATGTGTAAGTGAGTGTCTCACAAATTGCAATTGTAATTACAAAGTGCATTGCAATTACATTGGAATGATAGCTCAGTCGAACTCAACTATCTTCAATGCAGTGCTGATGAAAGTGAAGCGTCAAAAAATATTTCTAGTGAACGGAATCGAACCGTCCATCTTCAGATTGTTACGCCAAATCGCTGCGGTCTGAGCTAACGACTTCGTTCTTAATAGCCTCAATTACTGAGTGGGTTTATAGGAAGACTGTGTCAGGCTCATGCTTTCTGTATAATTTACACTCATACTAATTCAGCAAACGTTACACGAATTTTTTTTTAAATTCTAAAAACATTTATTAACGAATTGATTATCAATGAAGCATAAAACTTAATCAGGCTGAAACACAAAAATTTATGTTGGTTTACACTTGTAATCTTCAGCAGCATTTGTCTTGCAGACTTTAATGGTCATCGAAGGAGCCGAAATAGCTCAGTTGAGAGTGCGTTAGATTTAAGATCTAAATGTTCCTGGTTCGAACCCAGGTTTCGGCATTTTTTTAAAATTCATGCAAAATTAGCTTTTTCTGATACTTTTAGTTGCTTCATAATACTTTTCGTTTTTGCGTAATATTTACCCTATATATTAACTTTGTATAGCATATAACTTTCCATTTTACAGATTTTAAGTTTCGTAACCCTAACCTGTAGTCCTTCAACTTATGAACGCAATGGTGTTTCCGGATTTCCTAACTGCTTTTGTTTACTTTGAAATATACTTGGACACAAGCAATTGTGTTGAAACACTTCAAGAAATTGCCTATTCCAGCTCTTGAATTTTGAATTTTGAATCAAGATAATCACACACAATGGCCGCGTTTAAAGTTGGATACGTCTGTTGCGTAAAAAATTGGCTGTCAATCGAGTACCGATCAATATTCCAGACGACACAATAAAAACTACTTTAGAATAATTAGTAGGTATTCTAAATACATAGTTGTATTTAATTAAACATTAAAATTAGTACAAATACGCTGATTGAGCTAAGCCGCCAGTCAAAGTTTAAAAACCAAAAAAACGGCTTGTCCCGTATTCGAACCGGGGATAACTCGCACTTCAGGCGAAAGTCATTGCACTTGACTAACAGGCCGATGTAGAAATTGTGTATTTACAACATATTATTCTCAGTGTTAGAATAGAAGGAAGTTGGTTTGATTTGAACAAACTATGTCAAATCAACCTACAAATAAAAATAAGTTCACTAAGGCTAAGACGTTAAATCATATGCATAATTTAGGTATAGGCTATAGGTAGGCTGTTACCGCATTGGCCAATCGTCAGCAGCGTCACAGCAGTAAGCATCAATGTTGGTTGAGCATTACAATTAAGATAGATTCCCGTGTTGAATTCAAATTTAACTCAATTTTGTCAAAGCTATCACTGTGGTTGGTCAAACACATACTTTTACTGCAAACTAACTTCAAACTTCATGCCTAGGTAATAGTTGATACTTACTGTTTTGCATAACCTGATGAGCGGCCGGTTGTCTCAGATGGTAGAGCGTCCGATCCTTAATCAGAAAGTCGGTGGTTCGAGTCCACTCCGGCAGCTTGTTTTTTGAAAATTTGCGCATGCGGAGATCCAAGTCAAATGCACGGCATCCATTACAAAATACGATAGCTTATCGACCTATGTACCTGCCCTTCCAGTGTTAATTAAAACTGGAAAATCGACCTACCCGAATTTACACAGGATTTAGAGATTCTGAATATAAAGTCTGACCAAAAAGTGTATGTAGCGAACTTCATTGCTTCATAGCACCTTAGTCGTTTGAGGTAACCCCCATACTGTATATATCATTCGAAAGCAATTTTAATGGAGATTTTTAGGAAATTAAATTATTTCATAAAATTTGAAGTTAAAAATTTTAATTTAAATAAAATAAATTTTTTCCGCCTAATTACAGGAAACCTAATATATTAGATATCATTCGATAGCCCATTCCATTCTGCGTCTAACGATATATACAACATAACTATAGCATGCACCTGTCAAAAATTTTTATTTTTGATTTTTCCAATGAAAACGTCATTTTTGGCCCGTTTTATTCGGAGTAACTACGCAAATACTCAACCAAATCTGACAAATTTTGCATCAATAGACGCGCTGTGACCTCACGCATTCTGTGAAAGTAATAGAAATTCAAAATTTGATACTAATTTTTTTTAATATTTGTCAGGTTTACAGTCATTTTTCAACAATTTTAGTTCAAGATTAGTTAAAATAATTAGTACC
Organism: Trissonchulus sp. WLG1_4; assembly: GCA_030248245.1. Lineage (NCBI taxonomy): Eukaryota > Metazoa > Nematoda > Enoplea > Enoplida > Ironidae > Trissonchulus > Trissonchulus sp. WLG1_4. The sequence continues at coordinate 40,034 of JASANF010002112.1, read as the reverse complement.
ACATTAAAGTTCAGTTCTTTAGCTTTCATTTGATACTAAAAACATGTGCTTTTTATTGGTTTGAGCAAAGTTATGCAAAAAATAAATCAGTAAAAAAAACTATTGTCATTCTTTTGCATACACATCTTTAAGTAAAATAATTAATTGCTGCACAACAGGTTTTAGCTGACCTACTGGTCAGCTTACTTGAAAGTAATGCTTGATACTTACTGAAGGTTGTGCCGCAGATTGGGCTTGTTTGTAATTTGTATAACATAGGTAAAATTGAGTCTCATGTTTCAATTAGCTCACCTATCTAGCTATCACACCTAACCAAGCCTCCAAGCCTGCGTCTCAAAAATTAGTTTTAGCATTGTCTTTTGAAGGTTCGGATTGACATTTAAATGTCAAGTTACCCAAAATAGAGATAAACTAACTCGTGACAAGCAGTATATAAAGACATCTACCATTTCAGTTGTACAGTTCCTTCTCGTACCACCAGTGTTGGTTCTGCAGACCAAAAACGACCTTAGGATGATACTCGACATTAGTCACCGCCACTGCCGCCACTGTTTGCACTCAGACGTTGCGACATAAGTCAGTGACCATTCCCTTACCGGATTACGCGGCTTAGACTTTAGTCCGAGGTTTAGGAATGCAATATCGGACTAATCGGACTAAACGAGTTAAAAAAATTCAGTGGCTTAATTTTAGTCCGAACCCGTTCCTAAACTAGTACGGGACTAAACAGATTTTACTTGCATTTTAGTTTAGCATTAGCATGCGTAGCTAAGTCCGTTTGACTAAAAATACTATTATATAAAATCCGTTTAATCCGGATGTTTTGAAATGACATTTTCAGTATAATTTTTAAACAGTTTACTCCGATTAAAATTAACCATTTAATCCGGTGAAGAAATAGGCCCTACGTGATGTGTGTTTGCGCCTTGCAGCCGATTGCCTCCGACAGTTCGGAAACCTAGTATCCGCTACATTTGAAAAATAAGACAGTTTTCTTTCTTATTTAGCTATTTTTCATTTTTCTGCAATTTTTGAATGATTCATTCCATAAAACTTGCAAAAGACTTATTTTCATAAAACTAAGTTGTAAAAAAGCTGAGGTAAAAACATTAGAAATCAAAAAACAAAAGTACATGTTTGTTTTGAATGCAAGTTCAAGGAATTTAGTAAGAAATACTTGGAAAAATTTTTTAAATAATATTAATATGGTACTTAGTTTTCAAATACCTAATTTTGTTTTGATATTTGAGACTTGGAAAAAGTATATTATCTGAATAAATAATCTGGATATTAAATATAATACTTTGATTTTTAAAACTCCAGAAACTAATTAGGTGGCGCTCCGAATAACTGACTTTGGGCAGTAAAAGTTTTCAGTCACGTTTTCAGGCCTTTGTTCTTGAAGAAAGGTTGTTCAGCAGTGAATTAGCTTTCGTTTGATATACATAACATGTAGTTTTGTTGAAATTAATTTTTTGACCTGAATTTTGATATGGCAAAATCTTCAAATCGATTTTCCGAAAAATTGTATATGGCTTTTGTTACTTTTGATAACGGTTTTCCGCAGATACTAGGTGACTGCAACTTTTTAAAAAGTCGTTTGTGTAGGCAAACATTTATAAAAAAATTTTCAAATTACGTTGAGCGATATTGACAAAAATGCACAATTTTTCAAGCTAATTTTTCGTGAGCTACTTTTTGGCTTCTCCAACTTTTCTCAATGGTTATTTGCATTAAAAAATACGCCTTATTTTTTGACACTGTCGTTTGTGTGGGCAAACCTCAGATTTTTCTGATCGGCAATAGCCTTTTTTGAATCGTGATAGCTCTCCTCCGTGTCATTTTTTCATTGTGAAATTTGACTTAAGGTTAGAACATAAGTAGATTCAGGTGTACCTTCTTCGAAAATGTTGATTTCTGTTTTTGGTGAAATTCTGCAGCGATTTCAAGTTAGACCAATTTTAGAAAAACTAGTGTATTTTGAGCCAAAACAATTGGATTAAAATTATAAGAAAAGATACACCTCGGCAACATAATTACCTACAGTTTAAGCTATAGATCGTAAAATTTGAACAAAGTTTCGCTCAGTTATGTCGTTTGAAAAATTATGCGCATGTAGCGAAAATAGAAATTTTCAATCGGTGATAAAAAATCAGAACAAGGCAGCAGGCACGTGAAACTTACTCAGAAACAGAGCTTTGTAACAGGCTTCAATATATTTAAACGAAATTTATTCTAGCTAGAACCTACGTCGACTTATAAGACAATAAAGTTATGGAAGTTATTCGCAGCGCCACCTTAAATATGACGTTCAAGCCACAGAACTGTGTAGTAGTACAACTGGTTTTTACGCGGCGGCCTCAGCCGCCGCGTATATACTATAGTGCAAAAGGCTCCTATAAATACCACGTAAATCAGGCGATTGCTGTGTTATTTGACTGCTAGGTTCCTAAAATACACACTGTGTGTGGGTGTGTGTATGTCAGATCGTGTACGTACCGGTGAGCTCTGAAATGGCCCAACTCTGAATTGGCCCAACGCATATCATTGGCTGTTTGTTTTGGCGGCTGTTACTTTAAACTCAGACAGCGCGACTTTTTGACGCCCAATTGATGTGTATTTACAGTCACGCCACACACGAAGTCTATGACTTTATAGAAAAATGATTGTTACCATACATGTATGAGGGGGATGATGGGGATCTTTTCCCCTATGGGCCTGGAGGGAGGGTCCTCAAAATTCTGGCAAAATTTAGTAAAAATGGCACATTTAAAATGACATTTTTCAACATTGAAAGTAATTTTGGTTGATCACGGGTGGGGGAGAGTCCCCCCCCCCCGAAAAAAATTTTAACCCCTCTGCATAAAAAATAAACAAAAGTTACACAACTATTAGAAGTTAGCGTCAGCTACTGCTACTTTATTCTAATTTTAGTAAAATAATTGAATTAATTTCAATAAAATAACTCATATTAAAAGAATATTTAACGGTTATTAATATTAATTTGAATAGCGGCACTGAAATGATTGAAAAACTGTTATTTTGTTCTGCTTTCTTATCTAACATTGTATAGAAATACAGTAAACTTTTTTGGAATACTAGTCTTGACTGTAGCTCCGACTGCAATTAGATATAAGTGCGGCAATTACTGAGATCAAAAGTAAATGAGATCAAAAGTAAAACAAATTTAATACGTACAAGTACTAGGGCGGAGCATATTTAACAGTGGCAGGGAATGGCTGTACATGTAAACGCTAGATAGCCAATAGCAGGCGTTGGGCCAAATCAGAGTTGGGCCACTTCAGACTACGCCTACGTACCTACCTACGTCATTAGTGGCAGGTAATTATTTCGATTGCAAAAGGGCTGCAACTAAACCTGCTGCAACAATGTATCCAAGATTGTTTATGAAGACGTCGGAACCATGAAAGTTTTAGTTTTAATCTGATGCCTATTTGGCTGATGCCTAACTGTCAGACTAACCCAAAGGGCCTTAGCAGTGCTGCACATTTGCGCAGTCATGGATGTCGTTGCGGTGTTGAGTTATTTTTGACACTAAAAAGTGGCCGAATGTGTGAGTTTTGGTCATTTTGACCATGGCTGTACAGTCGGTTTCAAACGAAAATGTCTCTTGGCGTCCGAAATTTGAGGCCCGACGCGTCGGATGACATTGATGGAATTACAATGCTAAAAAACTATGGATGGGTCAGAGAGAGCAGGCAGTTTAAATTTGCTTGGTTAATGAACACGTGAAAACACTTATTTTAGTTTTGATAATCTAAAATTTTATTTAGATGGATAAAACGCTAGTGCAGGTACACAAGAATGCATTTTCAAAAGTTTAAAGTTAAGCTTAGTAAAGCTAACCCCATTTACACTTATTTCTGGTTTTGCAACAAAACTCTAGCCATGTTATATAACACAGTCTAGCCAACTAACTGGTCACAACAAATTAGAGCATTAAATATTTTATTTAAATTACTTAAATTATTTTAATTTTACTTATGTTCATTTTTAAACGTTTATTCATTTTTATTAAATAATTTCTTCGCATACTTTCATAACATTCTGTTGTAGCAAAATTCTTTTATAAATACTCAAGTTCTAGCTTTCGCCTTCCGCGAACGCACAAACCTTAGCCTGTTAATTGGTAACCCAAAACTAATGCGAAGAAAAAATGCTCGCTGAAAATTTGGCGTCGGATGACATCACCCGACGCGTCGGATTGCCTCACCCAACGCGTCGGATGCAATCATCCGACTCGTCGGCCGACGCCAAAGTTTCAGACGCGTCGAAGGCATTTTCATTTGAAAATGACTGCAGCTCCTAGTTTAAAAGTGAAACAGGCGCCATAAAAGTTTTTTGATCGAAACTTTTTCAACCATAATGCTGACATTGGTGGCTAAGAAGAAGTGAGATAACCAATACTAGTCGACACGTTACGTTCATAGTTTGAAATGTTGGCTCTGAAAATATTTGGTGCCGCGTTTTATATTCGAAGAATATCCTCAGCATTTCAAGCACGTCGCGACGAGCATGTCTAAAATTAATTTAACCTTACTCGCAAAACGTGCTTGTTTAAGTATTTCACTGTTGAAATTTCGGCTAGAATAATTTCGTAGCTTTGTCACACATTTCATAGTCTCTTTACAAAAGAGACGCATTGTTTTTAAAACTAAAATGTCTAATTTTCCAAAATAGGTGGGTGCATAAATTGGTTTTCGGCAGTTCAGAAAAAATAATTAATGATAGGTAGAGCTTCACTTCAGAAACAAAAGACGTTCCCAAGACATAAGAAACAATACTAACAGTTAAGATAAACTTATTTCTGAAATGAAGAATACTATTTCAGAAACAAAACGTTTTTCTCAGTCTTTATATTATTTATTTCAGCCTAGTCGAGATCTCGACCTTAACCACGTTTGCTTCCTCTAAGTTTTCTTTTTCCCAAGCTGTAAATAAGCACTATGAAAGGAAATAACGCAGATGCCGAAGTGTTTTGATTTCAACACAGCTTGTAGCCGATGAACGAGTACTGAGCTTAAAAGTTAATATTTTGATTTTGCAAAATTATTTTTATTGAGCACCTTACTGTCCACAACTTGACTACAAGACAACAATCACTGAGTAGGTTAAAAAAGCTATACTATTTAGAATACAATATAACAGTATATAACAGTATATACAGCATTAGAACAGATTTATTATTTATTGGAGCAGTAATCACCAAGTGCGACACCAATGCAAATTAAAACTTAGCAAAACTTAAGCGCAACAGCTGTATAAAAAAATACAGATTAAAAAACAAATGACGTTTTTGACGCTTTGATACTTGTCTTGGAAATAGCCATTCAGAATGCCAAAAAATAGCTGAAGCTAGTACAACATCCGTTTCCGAATTGATTATGACTATGCTGCTGTCGGGTATTGATTCACTTCTAAAGCGCCTACACTGTCACCGTACTTGGCGCTAGGAACTTGACTGCCAATGCTCATCTAAATAAGCAACATAGGACACGTTTGAGTATAAGATCAAATTGTGCGTGATTATTTAGTAATTTTGCCAGTTGAACGGACATGGGCGTACAGTCTTTTCATCACTACTTGCGATTTGACAATGTGATTGTGAAGCAGCCGTGGTCGAGTGGTTACGATGCCTGGCTGAAGATCTCGATTATTTGGAGAGCATTGGTTCGATTCTTCCCGTTCTTTTTACAGCTCTTTCTTACCACTGGCCAGCGTGCGACAAATCTGTGAGTGCACGCTAAAGTCAAAATTTGACAATGCTTAACGTGGGTTCGTAGAGTGCAACATCTCTGACCGCACTCTTAAATGCTAATCAAGGCTTGTTGAATTGCAAATTTGAAATTTCAGCATAGTTGCGTTTGTTTAGTAATAACGGCTTCAAATTGCTCATTTTCGAGCTCGCGGACTAAAAAAATTAGTACTAAGTTGTTTCTATAACCAATTAAGCAAAATTGTAGCACGGCTAATTACACAGACGCCATGTAACAAATTTTGTTGTGATGTCGGCAAAATTTAAACTCGACAGCATATCTACATCTTTAGTATTGCCCTTGTAACGTGAAACTGTGTTTTGAAACAGCAGAGTTGTAAATTGTTACACACATACGTTTATACATAGATTGCATAGTAAATTTTTACGCGGCGGCCTCAGCCGCCGCGTATATACTATAGTGCAAACGTGTGCGTCAAGAGCACACAAATGCACCTATTCTAGTGTTAAACTGCTGCTAGGTCAGCAATTAACACTGTGTGAGCGTGTGTGTCTAGATCGTGTGTGTACGTACGATTAACTTCCTGCTCAGTGCTCTCATTTACGTCTGTTCAGTGCTAACAATTTTGCTTGCAGAAAACAGTTATTTAACAAAACCTGTCGCAGCTATGTTTCTTGAAATGTTCATTAGTGCGTCGGAAGTAAGAAATTTAAATTTTGAACTAGTCCAGATGATATGCCAACGTTGCCCAGTGGCGGTTACGGAGTCCATCTATGGAGTATTGGTCCGCCCCAAACCGGTTCCAGGCAGCAGAAAACCCTGGCCAATCCACCGCCCACTCGCCAATGGGGGTCCGGTCCGGTCCAGCCCTCCAGCGCCGTGTTCCCTTCTGGGGGTGGAGTCCTCTCACGGGGTCCCTATCCCGGTCCTGCCCAACCCGGTGGAAATCGAGTCCCTCCACGGGGTCCCTACCGCCAAAACCAAGTCCTGACCCACCATCAGCTTCAAGGGGGCCCCAATCGCCCGGGCCCAGCCCGGACCCACCACCGGCTCCAGGGGGGGCCCAACCGTCATCCAGGTCCGGCACGAGTCCCTCCTGGACAATCAGCCTACCATGAACCACGCCCACTCTACAATTTGGCCCCTCCGACGTCCCGCCCTCCTCGCACCCAGCCCATTTCCAACCGTACCCACGGGGCCACCCGCCATGCCCCTGCCCCACGCGCAGCCCAAGAGCATCTCCACATGTCCCTCTCAGGCCCGCCTCCACCGATTCCTGTGCCCGACCGCCACGCCCCACGATCATCTTATTTGCCCCCCGGCCATGGTCCCTCTTACCGCCCTCGGGTCAGCCGCTCTCCAGCCACTCCAGCGCGCCAAGTCCGATTTGCCAATGACTGTCTCTGTGTAACTATTTTTCCCGCCCATCGTGACCGCCAATCATCGTGCAATCAGGGTCCCCAATATCTCCCGCCAAATCCCAGCCGCCCAATCCCCTCATTGATGTCCCTCCACGTGACTGATCGCCTATACTCAGGCTCCGCCCCCCTCCGAGAACTGTCCGAACCGGTCCTTTCCCAATATGTAAAACCGGCTCGAAATAACTTGCACCGGGAGGGAAAGGCCACTGACAACATTGACTTTATGAATAAAATATACACGAACATTATGCGATCTATTTATTGAATGTGTATTTTCCTCCTTTTTGTTTGTATAATTTGTCTTTCCTGTGTTTTTTCTCGGCTTGTATACTTTGTTGTTTTTCTTCTCCACGGCTGTGATTTGTCTGTCTCTGTGATGAGTCTAGTTTGCAACTATTGACACTGCCTTGTGACTGCCTTGCATTTCTTCGCACCTGACTGTATATATATACTCTTGATTATATGCGTGGATATATGCTCGTGGGGATTACAACCCCTTGGTCTTTCTTTCTCTGTATTGTTTGTAAGATACCTATTTATGCTAATAAAATGATTTTGAGGCCGTTCGCTACAAAACAATAGCTGAGCTGGCCTAGCGTACATAAGCTGACTAGCACACTGATGAGCGTCTGCGTTGTTTAGCTACTGTAAAATGTGAGCTGTAACTCGTAAAAAATGGTTATTATGTACGATTTTGCAATACATACAATGATCAATTTCAAACTTTTATGTAGTTAATCAAGATTTAAGCAAAACTGAACCTCCATATGTAAGTTTTTTCAGGGCCCGATTTATCGAAGCAAAATGTTCGTCGTTGAAAATGTTCGTCGTTGAAAATTTTGGATTGATCGAAACAATTTCAACGACGAACATAACACGTAATTATAGGACAAATGTTCGTCGTTGAAAAACAAATGTTCGTCGTTGAAAAACAAATGTTCGTCGTTGAAAAATCAAATGTTCGTCGTTGAAAATGTTCGTCGTTGAAAAACAAATGTTCGTCGTTGAAAAACAAATGTTCGTCGTTGAAAAACAAATGTTCGTCGTTGAAAAATTTTCAACGGCGAACATTTCAACGCATGTCTTGAGCTCCGTTGAAATGTTCGTCGTTGAAAATTTTTTCAACGACGAGCTTTTGTCTTTTAGAACATAAAAATGTTCTAAAAAACCAAAGCTCGTCGTTGAAAAATTTTTCAACGACGAACAATTTCAACGACGAACTTTCAACGACGAACATTTGTTTTTCAACGACGAACATTTGTTTTTCAACGACGAACATTTGTTTTTCAACGACGAACATTTGTTTTTCAACGACGAACATTTTCAACGACGAACATTTGTTGTTTCGATAAATCGGGCCCAGATGGAGAAATTTTTGGTTATTACTGGTGACACTGTTGGCTAAAGTTTAACACTGATAGTACTTGGCAAGTTTTTTTAAATATGCTCTCTTCGAAAATTTTTTAGTGCCGCGTTTTATATTCGAAGAATATCCTCAGCACTGCAAGCAACTCGCAACGCAGTCTATCTAAAAAGTTTAACCTTACTCGCAAAACGTGCTTGTTTCCGTACTTAACCTGTACTTAAACATCTACAAAAAACACCTCAACAGATGTGAAGTAGTCTGACAGTAGTAGTGACAGTAGTAGTAGTAGTGACAGTAGTCTTTATTAAAATCGTGAGAACTGAACGCTGAAAAAACGTTATTGTAAACCTAACTGCTTTCGAGAAACTCAATTCATTTTAAAACTCAATGAAACAGGATCTTTCAGGCCGAGCTTAACCTGAACATAGAACAGCAGAATCCGCTTTGGATCAAATATAAGAATTCAATGACACTATCGTTTTGTCATCTTCAATGATGTTTTTTACTTTTTAGGGATGACATTTCTATGTTAATCGCTAATATCTCATTATCAACCTATTGTTGGAGCAAAATACAGTTCGCTACGAACACGGTCATTGGAAATAAGAACGCACGTGAACAAGCACTCACTACAAGCCCGAAATAGAACTTGGAAACAAACTTTTATCTAGTGACTAGTGATAAATTTTATGAAACTTTACTTTTCATCTACATATGTTAACTCATTGGAATCATGTCAAGAAACAATCTGAAGTTCTGTAAAAAGTGTTTGAAGAAGCTTTCTAATTAGAAGCTCATCGTGATTAAGAATATGAAACATAGTTATTCAAATAAGATATAGTTAGTTAGACACATTAATAAGTTTTCACTAGGTTCGAAGCTGTCAACGTATTTATTTGTGATTAAAGTGGTAATTAATTACGTAGACATATCGAACTGAATAGTGGGTACCCAACCCCCTCAGTTGACTACGGAGTCTTCAGTTGAGGGGGGTAACCCCCTCAAAACGGTACATAAACGGGCTATTTCGCGCTGCGCATTTGACGCACGCCCGTAGGCCTAATAGGAAGAGTGTCATACTCTTCCTGTTATGTACTCTTGGTCGCACTGGGCGATCAGGTAACTTTGAAGTTTTTTAACACCATTTCTGAATTCTCATGCCAATATCACACAATACAAAAAAAACCATTTGACACCATTTACAGGGATATAGTCCATTATGTATTTATTATATCTAGAAAATTTGGTACGTAATACGTATATGTTGTAGTAGCCAAAAGCCTTGGCAGTGTTTTAAGAAACCCCTTCAAAAATTGCAAAATTACTTCAGTCTCATGAAACGGCATTTTTTTGCACTTTTGTCCGCCATTTTTTCAGCGGTTAAGGACAAACTGTGCTTAGTGCATAAAAGTGTCTCACTCTATTTAGAAGAAGAGTGAGACATTCTCCTTTCTGCCTCTGATATAGCGCAGGCAGATGCGCTCGTCATTTCCAGCCCACATGTTGCCGTTGTTACGGGCAAAAGTGTCCCCCCTGTCCCCCCGGACACTTTTGCCTAGACAAAAGTGTCCTACTTGGGCAAACGTGTCCCCCTTACACTTTTGGTGCTAAAATTTACTGGCCCAGTCCTATATGTACAACGAAACCGCAAACTTGAAAAATAACTATATTCTCAAAACCTATACACATTCTAAAAATAGTTTTCAACTTTAAATGCTGTAACCCTTTAATGCCCAGAGCATCTCACTCTAGGCAGCCTGATTATGACACCCTCTAGTTTCTTGACCATTGCTCGAGTTACGTGCATCGTAGAAACATCGCAAAACCACCGTTCCATAGTGAAATGAATGGTGAACAAAACATAATGCTACGATTAAGAGTCTAGGGCGCACCGTTTTTGCGTTATAAGCGCTCAAAGTTGAAACTTTTTGCAAATTTTGCGCCATCGCTCAGGCATAATAGGTGATGCATATCACCCAAGAGTATTAACACAAAAGCTGTGCGCTTGCCATAGTTGAAGGCTAGCAATAGAGTACAACGTTTGCTGTATCTGATGCACATAAAGTTGACTGCTGGCGGCGCAATCCAAATTCTTAATGTGGCCACGAAGAATATACCACTTTTGTGATAAAAAAAAGTTAAATTTGCACATTGATTAGTGAAGCATAGATTTTGTTGGGTGGCAGTAGGTTCAAATTTGGGCCTCTAAATACAAAGATCTACACTTTCTGATAAAACAGTTTGCAGTTCAGCTGATTAGAATAAACAAGTCAAGTTTTATAGCCCCGTTTAGGTATTCATCACGTGATGTGCCAATTGGCAGCTCCGGGAACTAAAGGGTTAAACAACTTTTAACAACATGCGTAACTATTTAATCTTAATAGGGTTTCATACTTCAGTATGGCTATGGCATACGGACAAACGGACATAGCCCACACGAAAACAGTTTCGTCCGTCTTTTCAATTCATTTTTCGGCCAAATGAAAAGTGGGACATGAGACATACGGCTGTATAAAATTCATTCGTTCGAGCGGCACGTCCTTTTGTCCTTATTTTGTCCTTAAAGAACTAAAGTAACTTTACCGGACATGCGGATAGATTGCATGAAACTGTGCCGTTTAGTTAGGATAACCTGGCATCGATCGAGGGGCAAACGGATATGCGGCTGAACGGACCACAAGCTAAAGTGTTCTGCCGGTCAATTTGTTCGCTGTCCGTTCATCCGATTCAAACTGCACAGAACTAATAAAAACTTGCATTGAAAACAAGTGGGCTCCTAAAAGGAGCAAATTCCGATTTAGTGGCGTTCAATAATTAAGTATAGTTTTAGTTGCCAAATGCTAACCAATAAACACAAATTATAATTAGTGCAACTGCAGCTGCATACTCGGAATCACTGATTTATTTTCATAATTTGGGTTAGTGCTAGGGCCACAGTTACCTACCTATGTATTATGTACATACGCATCCTGGCCAAATTTAGATCACTGGACTGGACACAGACTACGTTAACTAAAGCTATGTACCTCTGTTTGACCAAAAGTGATTCACTGTTCGGACCAAACTTTAGCTGCAACCAGCAATAACTATATATTTCTGTTGCTGAGATTAGGGTTGCTAATCTACCCAAATCTGATCCGAGATAAAAACAGAACACCGTTTAGATTAAAGGCAATTCAAATTGTTGTCCGCATCTGTTTGTGTCACAAACGTCACAAATATGTTGTTCAGTGTGGGTCAAAGTGAGGTTACTGCTTCGACCAAAGTTAATTTAACTTTAGGCTACTGAACAGGGTAAAGCTAAAACTGTTGTCGACCAAACTAAGGTTAGGCTAGTTTTCGGCAACAGCAATGCAGTTAGATGAGAAATCAATAGACCACTTTAGGGTTACTATCTGCGATTAAGTTGACTCAGTCTGTCTGGTTTTAGTAGGGTACTGTTTTTTTCTGGTAAAACAGGTAGAACTGTAAAACCCCTAAACCTTTTTGCTTCAATTAAAATTGATTTGTTGACCACTAATCAATTTTCTGTCTTCAGCCATTCGACTAACTTTGGATGCCCAATTTCAGTTTTACATATAGCGTCTTACTGCGGCACCGTGCCGTCAGTAGAAATGTGAACACAGATATTCATTGTACAGTCAAAAGTGCACGCGGGTCGTTGTCCGTGGATCTCCGCGAGTTGAGGGGGATTATGGGTCAGAAAATTTGACTCTGGAATACCCACGGGGCCAACTTTAAGATGAGTAGGTTGCAAAAGATTGTAGTTTTGTTTCTTGTGCCGGCCGGTATTTATATACCACCGGTCATCATTAAGTAGCCTCTGAAAACTGATAACGGATGATGGCCAAGAAACTAATTTGCATATTAATTCATGCAGGCCCCGCCTATCTAAAATATCATTAGCTACTATAATGACATACGTAAACATTACAAAACTTGATTGGATAAATATATTAACTAATTTGCATATCATACTAGTTGCTCAGCTGATTTTCATACTGTCAATCAAAAAGCAGACAATATCAAAACTGACAGGGGGGGCATCTTGAATCATGAAAATTGAAATTAATAAAAATAGTTTGCAAGTTCGTCGAAATTTTTTCAAGGTAAACTTGCAAAAATAGGTACCTAAAGATAGATGTGTCTTTTGTATTTATTTTTAACAATTGTAAGGAAACTTTTGCCCCCATTGGCAGAAAAAAACACTGCCATATACTAGGCCTATGCTGAGCATAGGCCTTATGGTGGCTCGTGGCAATAAGACTGTACTCTTGGTGCTACAAAATGATTCCAAATATTCCGCCTCTAGGCGGAATAAAAACGAAACTTGTGGCGAAAACTGAGAGCTGGGTATAAATTTGTGAGCACTAATCGTTGCGTATATTCAAAACACGATTTTGAATTTGCAGCTAAGCGTAAACTAAGGGGGGACACTTTTGACTAGGCAAAAGTGTCCGGGGGGACACTTTTTGGGGGGGACACTTTTGCCCGTGACACCGTTTTGTGCAACATGTTGCTGGCCAATCAGCGCGTAGATTCTGTGCGAAACACACTTTAGTATATAATCGCTGATGCGTTGATAAGCATTAAGATAGGAATAAAAGGCTAATAACTCATTATTTATTCATAGTCTGCTTGCAAAACATTAAAAAATGTTACCTTTGGGGATATTTTGGCCAATTTTCAGCGAAATCGACTAAGAAACTTTTGAGATATAAACTTTTCTCAATTTCTTAAAAGTTTCTCAATTAATTTAGCTGAAAGTTTGCCAAAATATCCCCAAAGGTATTTGCAAACCTTTTGTAATGTTTTTGCAAGCAGACTATGAATAAATAATGAGTTATTAACCTTTTATCCCTACCGTAATGCTTATCAACACATCAGCAATTATATACTAAAGTGTGTTTCGCAGAGAATCTACCCGCTGATTGGCCAGCAACATGTTGCACAAAACGGCAACATGTGACCGTGGGCTGGAAATGACGACCGCATCTGCCTGCGATATAACACAGGCACAAAGGAGAGTGTCTCACTCTTCTTCTAAATAGAGTGAGACACTATTATGTACTCTTGGTAATATTAAATGCCCGAATGAGGCCCTAGTTAATTAAGTTTAAAATTTTTAAAAAATCTGTCATTTCTGGGCACAGTGAGTGATTTTAGTTTAAATACCGAAAATCCTGACGGGTTCATGGGAATGCAAAGAAAGCAATTTGACAATAGCCAAATAAATTTAACCGATACCTTTTTCGAATTGAGTAAAAAGGATTAATTTTTTAGTTAGAGCCCACCAAAGTCATGAAAACTGCCTTTTCTTGACTTTTTAGTAAAATTTGAGGCAAACTTTTGGTCACAGTAAAAACAAGTAGACTCTTAAAATGAGTAAAATTCCGTCCCGGTGAGTTAGAATGGTAATTTGTTGCATAAAGTACCCAAAAAAAGATTCTCGACACTAAGGGAATTACCGGACTCGGTATCGAACCTATTAGTTGAAGTTTACCAAGCGAATACACTGACTACTGCGCCACCTCATCAGTTATCAGTCAATACAAATAGCGCTAAGTAATAGCCACAGTTGCGAAAGTCCTATTGATTAAAGTTTTTAAATTTGTGCTTCGAACTAAAACAAATGTGTTAGCATGTTCTATAAATTCTGTACGACGGAAACAGTCAGAATTTTATGTTATTATAGCTATTAAAATGTTTCTTGTGTCATTGTTATTGATTATATAAGAGACGCTGATTGCTTGTGGCGAAACGGCAACAGCCAATCAGACAGCTACTAGACAAAACAAACGTTGCAGCCAAGGGGGGATACGTGTGACAAAATGTGTTTCAAGATGCAAAGTCAGCTGCGGGGCTTGAATTTAATTTTGTATCACGTAAACGTTTTAGTTTTTGCTAGCCTTTGCAAAATGCAAATTAGCTTGATTGTGATGCAATTTAGCCGAAAGTTGGTTCGTGGCGTTTCTGACCCCCACGGTTGAAACACGCTCACTTCTGTAAACCAGCACTGTGTAAAACATATAGCAATATAGTACGTACACAAACGCCTTGCACGCTTTTCATATTAACGTTGTGATTCTAATAATTCCGCCTTCAGGCGGAATAAAATGCTGAAGCAGTACGCTTACTTTGGCATACTATCACTTGTACAACACATAAATGTGACATATGTATAAATTACTTGACAGTATGCAGACGTTATTTACCAGAGCGAAGAAATAATGAAATATGGAAAAATGCCTAAATTAAGGCCTGATTAGCTTTACCAAAATAGTTAGTGTGTGCGCTATGAGTGTTATCGACACTTGAAAAAACGCAAATTTGTAAAAAATAAGTTGGTTGATAATATGCAAAAGACCGCTTGTAAATTGATTCAGTGATTGTTACAAAATATAACAATGAAAAAGGCTGCGAAAACGTAACTACCACCTTAAGTGAAACGACATGAAAATAATTAATTATTAATCCAATTTTTCACCAGTAGAATAATTTTCGGAGAAAACCATTTGCTGCAATATGAAGATGTGTATCCTTTCATCAAAGTTATTTGCATAGCCGTTTGTTCGAACAATTCCTGTGGCGATAGTGTTTCCTTCAACGACTATGTGTTGTCAATATTTCCTTCACACATGAGCTAAATTTTGTGTAAATTTATGAAACACGTAAGCATTCAATTAAAACATTTTTTCACTGTCAGTTGACGCAAGTCTTTTTCGCACAACATTAAAAATAGATCAATGACTTAGGGCCTTATCCAAAATTGGACTTAACGGATTAGATTTAAATTAATTTTGTTATAGCGCAGCACCAAGAGTACATAATAGCGTCTCACTCTATATAGAAAAAGAGTGAGACACTCTCCAGCCTGCCTGTGTTCCAGCACAGGCAGATGCGCTGGTCGTTTTCAGGCTACATGTTGACATTCTGTGCAACATGTGGCAGGCCAATCAGAAGCGAGCTCCTATTCTCTGATTGGCAGACGCCTGTGCACGTGCTCAAATCATAAAACGGGATAGGGATAAAGGTTAATATCTCATTATTCATTTATAGTCTGCTTGCAAAAAGAGGCTAGAACACAGCTAGAACACAGGCAGACTTGAGAGTGGCTCACTCTTCTTCTATATAGAGTAAGACGCTATTATGTACTCTTGGCAGCACCAAATGAAAATAGCCGGCTGAAATTTTGCCCTAGTACTTCGGTGTGTGCCAAGTTTCAATAAATTACGTTTAACTGACGCTGCGTTATTGACGAAATAATGCTAAATCTAATCCGATAAATCCTATTTTGGATAAGACCCTTAGCTGAGTGCTGAATTTATTGCCAAATATACTCTGAGAATAACTCAATCATGAACGTAAAAACGACAAAAATCTGCCTATGGTTGACTATTCATTGAAAAAGGTAAAAATCAAAGTCTTAATTTGACAGAAATTTTTTTCCAAAACCATGAAAAAAATTGAACTTGTTATGAATAATTTCCTAATTACTTAATTGAACTCATTTTATCATTTTTAGTAATAATTCCAAGTTTATTTCTGGCAAAACTAATACTAAAATTTTAATTTTACCTGTTTAATTCAACGCAGTGAGTTCACGAGGGCAAGTATAGTACCTAATTATTCTTGCCGCCCAATTTAATAGTATTTTAATTTTGCTAATTTTTGAAAAAAATTCAGTTGGTTTTTGTATATGCAACAAACTGCAAAAAAAACTTGCCGATGAATTTTAGTGGAACTGAATATTCAATTTGAGTTCGTTCAATATGAATACGGTAAAATGACGTGTAAAGCTTTACATTGGCTTTCTAGAGAGTTCCTTTTTCCTGTTGGGCCACAGCCCAACAGGTCTTTAATTTTGATTCTGGTATCTTTAACACTGTTCTAGCGTTAAAGTGTTTATGTGCGGAGTGTGTTTTGCACATCTTTTATCTTAGGTGTGCATCTGTCACACTAAAATGCCTTGTAGTTTCACTGTGTTGTTGAGATCGGGGCTATTGTTGATAAGTAATTCGAAATGCAAAAGACTGTCAAAATGTGATCAACTTAGAATCGAACCGATGACCTCATGGTTGAGAATCTATCAAACTAACCACTCGACCACATAAATCACAGGGTCCCGAGACTTCACTAAAAGTACATAAGGATATTATTAATAGGATATAAAAAAACCTAAGCAAATTGATAACAATAAATATAATTATCAAGTTCGAAAAACAGTTATCCTAACACGGCACATAAATCCTTATTTGCAAAATCGTAAAATTTAGGACTTAGGACTGGAAAATTTTGTGAAAGGTTGGCCCAGGTTCACAGCGTTAAAATTCTCTTACCTAAAATATTCAACGACAACTAAACGATCTTGCTCTGTGGTCTCCGTGGCGCAGAGTACTAGCGCATTGGTTTCTTACCCAAAAGTTTGCTGGATCGAGCCCAGCCGGAGACAACTTTTTTTACTTTTCACACAATTTTCGCTAAGTAGATTTGCTGTTAACTAATTGCAGCAATAACTTAATTTACGTCTTGATCCTGTATCTATTGTGCACTCTGTACAAACTTTTTTAAAATAGCTAAAGATGTTTTGATGGAGGATAAATCAAGTAAGTAAAATAATCGTGTAGCTGGCCCAACAGGTTTACGATGGCCTCTGGCCAATGTGCTTAAAAATAAATGCTTGATGCTTACTGAATGCTTTTGCCGCAGATTGGGCTTGTTCATTTTAATCCATCTTCAAATTTTTTCTATAAATAACTGTCAGTGTATAATTTTCCGAGTATTTGCAAAACAAACGATACCGGGAACCAATTCTTCCAGGCTTCTAGATTTACAGAGTTCAGAATTACTCCCTTAACTAAAGTTGAAAAAGCGTCCGAACTTAGAACAAGCGCAGTGTCGAAAATGTTTAAATAAAGGATAATTCATCATTTACAATGTGCTGCAGAAACAATGCGATAAAAAACAGTTTAAAATAATTAAACCTGGTTCGTCTCAGTTTACACTATTTACTCAGACGAAATGTTCCACCGAATGGAACATTACCTTACCGTCATCCGGCTTCACAAAAGTGACGGATATAGTACCTGTCGATAGTTGCACTTTTGCATTAAAAGCACTCATCAGGCAAAGAGTAAATAAACATTTAAGCCAAACTATTCACATTTTCAAATTTCAATTTTTCCACATCCAGGTAATGTCCACGGTAATTGTGACAAATAACACAGGAACTGGAATTTTCGCTGAATGTGAACAACTTAATAAACACGTTTTTTGTGCATTTAGTCATGTTTTTACGGAGATTCAATACAAATTTAACACTGAAGTCTAATACAACTGTCAGCATCATCATAAAAACCATTCAATACATACAATAGGCCACACAATACAAGACATTACCCGAATTCAAATAAATTGTGGCGTTCTTTATCAGGGCCTATTTCTTTACCGGATTAAACGGATTGGACTCATTTTAGTCCGAGGTTTAGGAATGGCAAATCGAGTCAAACGGACTAAACGGGTTAAAATAAGTCAACGCCTTAATTTTAGTCTGACCCCATTCCAAAACTACCACTGGACCAAACGAATTAAACATGCACGCGTAACATTAGCGTGCATAATTAAGTCCATTTAGTCCGATTAATAAAAAGCAGCGCGCTAAAAGTTGAGTCTGTTTAATCCGGAGGTTTCGGAATGGCATTTTTGAGCTGAATTTTTAAACCGTTTAGTCCGATTAAAATTAACCCTTTAATCCGGTAAAGGAATAGGCCCTCAGCGCGACTCGCCCCGCTTGAGAAATTGCAACCTAGACCGATGGAACCCGTTAAAGTTTTCCGTGTTTAGTCACAGTAGCCGTAGCAACTGTTTTTGTCGACGTAAATAAAGCGCCAGTAGTCGTCAAAGAGACCGAAGCTGCTGTAGCGATTTTAACAACGCTGCGATTCAAGAGTTTCAAGCAATATTCTGTGATACTCATGATTGACAGTCCAAGCCACAGACTGAGAACCCCGCCTAACTGGCTTATGATCGAATCAATGTTCAGCACGTTTAGCTTTAGAAATTCCGTGTACTCTAGAGACGCATAGAATAGTTGGATTTTGGCGAAGGACCATGTTTTGTCAAGTTTTCCTGAAAAAAAACAAGCGCAGACCAAAATTAGAGACGTTTAAGGAAAATAAAACATATTTTTGCAATTAACCCTTAACTCAACTAGCAACTGATGACAAAAATCTTTTATGCAGATTACGACGCATTTCATTAATGTATAGCTACATAGCTATAATTACTACACCTACTGCCTATTGTGCACAATTTATTTAATTTGTGAAAGCAATAAGCTGCAAAAGTCTTACGAATGATTAGTCTATTTATTATTTCAATTATTCATTCAACTCGTATATTGATCCTATCATTATCCAACCACTTTAAAACTAAAGCTTACTTGAATAATAATGCCGCACCACCTTTTGGTCTAGCTCAGCAAAACTCAACTGCATACTATATTTCCATTCCTCACAGAGCGGTATACAATTGTCATTATGACATTTCCAAATTTCATCACTATCTTCGGGCCGCATTAGGTTCCTGGCAAAACAGTCGTGTACTTGGTACGGACTGCAAATAGGTAACGATCCATTTACAGGCTTGAAACCCAACAAAACGCAACCACAACGGTATTCAATCATTTCCCCGTAACAGTGTTTGATGCATTTCGGCGGCGTTAAGCTACATTTTGCGGTTGAGGCGCTGTTTTCTCGAGACACTGACGCGTCGATCATAAGAGCAGCCGATGTCTTGGGAGAAATCATTACTTCCCGATGGCGACCGACTGTCAAAGGGGGATCCAAAACCTTATTGTAGAGAACAACAAATCCTGAAACAAAGGAACAGTGTTTTAGTCATAATAAATGTTTCGGTGGTACTTAGAGTGAACAATTTTAGCAAATTACTTTTCAACATTTTTATCAAAAGTTTTTGTCCTTCAAAAAAGTTGTTTGGAAATGATAGGCTAGTGCCCATAGGACCTTCGTAGGGAATTTCCTTTATAATGGAACAAGGGCTAACCTGTAGGAGCATGTTAGGTATATAGACTTTATTGCTGTAGGGTCGACTCATATTTACAGCCGTACGTTTATTGACCATTCATCCGGCAAATTTACAAAAAAGATTGACGAGTAAGGGTCGATTCATACTTACTGCCGTTCAGCTGACAAAATGACGAAATAATGACGTCACATGCGCTGGCTGATCCACGGCACTCGGCTGCTAGTGACGTCAGTCTGCAGGCTGAACGCCCTGTAGGCGAACTATTTTCATTGTTGCAAATGCAGGGCCCTACCCTCCCTGACCTAGCCCTTTTGGTTTTCCGTTCGGCATTGAGTTTGTAGTCATGTTTAGTAGTCATAATACTGAGCGCGCAACTGAGCCTAAATTACATGTATTTTGGTAATAATTTAAGAACTTAAATTCAGTCTAAAAAGTAGTTTAATTATGTTCTAATTATGTTTCGGGATATATTCTGAAAGGGGAAACTTATTTGGAGCTTAAAATAGAAAGTTTGAATTAGTGCAGAAAAGTGTGCAATGCAAGCTAGTCGGTTGGCTTGCTGGGGTCCACGAGAGAAAGTGTGCTTTTACAAACGGGGGGCAAAATTAGAGGTGGCCGTACAATTGAGGCCTGAGTTTAGCGTGCGGTTACCCTGAGTTGTAGCTTTGATATTCCAGTGATTTGTGGTATTATTTGCAGCGTTTCACATGTATTGTGCAATCGGTTCCCTGGTGTAAATTAGTGCGTTCGGCTCGTCAATAAACGCTTGTGTTTTAAGTGTCTGAGTTTGAAGGTCTAACTTTGATTTCTGTGTGGTCTGAATTAGGGCCCGTAGAGGTATTACTTAGAGTGTTCCCGAACCTGTCGTTGAGCAAATTCTAGACCTGTAGTTTCGACGCCTCTTAGCGTCAAGTTGTTTTACTGCGTGCTCTCCGGCACAGATAGGCACCGGTCACGGATACTGAGACTAGCCCGCCAGCTCACGCGGATGATATAAGACCGGGGGCCGCAGTATAACAAAGTGGCGACCGTGACAGGACTTATTTTGATTTTTGTTATTTTGATCTAGTATGAATTTTGTTTCTTTTGTTTGATTTTGATCTAGTAGTTTGTGTCCTGAAGTGACTGTAGATAAAGCTAATGTATATGCTTTAATGTTTTAGAGTCTATCATAGATCTTATTTTCGTGATAATCTCACTTTCCCTCGGGTACATGTGTATATTTTTGGTTGTTTGTTAGTAGTCACTCTGTTAGTAGTCTATGTTCTTTCTTTTCTTTTCTTTAGTTTGGTTATGATATTTTGTGTTGTTACGATTATGTTCTACTCACTGCCAGTTTTATTTGTGTTCTAATTTTTGGTTTACAATTTAGTTTTGCTTGTAGTGCTAACTTGACCCACCTTTTTGGTTTTACTAATTTTAGTAATGTATTTTGTTGTAGCATTTTCAGAGATAACAGCGACAAAGGTCAACCAGTGGATTTCACAAGTAAAGTTTATGGGTGATACACGGGGTTTAAAGTACACATTGGAAATTATATGGATATATATTTTACACACACATTGACATCAGTAGCGGTCCCAGCGAAAAATGTAATGCCTGCCAGTGAGGCGAATTTGATTTTGTATACGCATGAGAGGGCGCAGCCCAGTATAAGGGACCATATAATGCACTCACCAGCATCATACGTGGGAGACAGAAATTAACACCGAGAGGACGCATTGTATGAGGCAGGCATACCATGTTGCAGAGGGCACCACACAAATCCCCAAGAGGGGGGCACACCGTTATGGCTGTGCAAGCCATGCCGGTAGGCCTCACAAATTGAAACGTGTGCGAATGTATGTATGAGTTACTGGAATCAAAATTTTCTCAAAATTTCGGTAGGACGTGAGCTGGGTTATTATTTTCGTTTGCCTTACTTGCATGCGACTGCTACTTTAAGAAAAATATAAAAATTTATATAAATTATCATGGTTGTTATGCACTATTGACTGGTTGTTTGGGGTTTAACACAGAATAATTGTTGTTTCATGTTCAGTTTTTGTGTGATTACCGTCTATTGTGCTAGTTGGAGTGATCAAATTGACTGGTTCAGTATTCGAGTAATGGAAATAACATGATTAATTACATTTTCAAACTTTAGTCCCCATCGGTTTTGAAAGAGCAAGAGAAAATGAAATTATCGGTAAATTATTGGAATCTAGTTGTGTATATTATCAGTAAAGAAGTTAGCAGTCGCATGAGGGGCTAGGTAATGTAGGAGTGGATCGGTATATATAAATTTAATGGTTGATTTTGGAAGTAACTAAAAAGTGAGCAAGGAATGAGTAACCCAGAGCACGGACCGAGTATAGTTGGCCTGGTCGCGGCCCAAAATTATAGTACTAATCTACTAAGTGTTGGGTCAGTTTTGGTTTATTATAGTATTTTAATCATTAACCATAATTCATCTAGAAATAATTGAATCTTTTGGATATTTATGACAGACGGAATATATATATATATTTTACAGCGCAAATCGGAATATAGTTATCACGGTGACAGTAATAAGTAAAATATAAGGCATAACCAAAATTTGCTCAACAACTGTAGTATAAACTTTCATGATTTTCAGAAGTAGTTTAAGGGTTTTTTTTGGCCCTTGGTCCTTGCCTATCCGCTACAATGAGTCGAAGCATATGGTGACTCGCTGACGGGGGCGATAAATTTTGCCGCCAAATTTTGATACCAAAATATTATGCGTCAAGGTCACATGCGCTAGGATTACGCCATGAAGCGCATATTTGTTGTGCGGATCTGTTCTACCAGCTGCTCTAAAGATTCGAGAACTGTTGATATAGACGTCAACGTTGAGCGTAACCGGGTGTATTTTTTTTATATGCGCCAAGTGGACTGTGTCTATTTCGTTGGGATTTTACCGGCTTTGGTGACATATTTGGGCCTTATGACGTTAGCGGCGAGGCCTGCGGAATTGCGGCTGGGCCTAAATTTGCCTATTTTCTAACTCTTTGTGGCGGCGTGTACTATAATCTATAACTGCAAATGATATACGGTCTGATTCTAATATAAGTGGAGGAGCGAGACCTGCCGACCCCCGATGCAGACAGTTTCAGTAGATTGTTAGGGTAAACTTGTGTTTGTTATATCGTGCTCTAATGTGTCTATGTGCCCGTAAGGGGCCGCGACCTAGGTAAGTGTTGTGTAAAACCAAAAATCTATTATCCGAGGCGTGTGAATGTTGTGATGATGTGTGAATGTTCTGCTCTTTTTGCTTCCGCTACAGCGGAAACTACTTAGTGTTGCGATCATCGATTAGTATGCTAATAACCATTATCGAGTTCATCTATTATCGAGGAAGTTATATTTTGAGTGATAGCCAGTGAGTGACGTACGCGACGGGTAGCTGGTACTACCCCGAACTTCGCACTTGTCGACATGTCTTTGACATAAGGCGTACGTGACTGAAAGCAAGTGCGAACTCACCAGAATAGGCTGATTGATAGTTTAACGACCGGTCCAATTGGTAATACGCTAGTCTAGGAAGCAAGAGGGGTACCCCAAAGTTAGTACGTATGGTTTCAGACGTGTCGACACGCAAACTAACACAGTATGTATGTATTAACACCCGTGTTGGACTGCAGCCGACCGGATTAGGTATGAGTGTATTTTGCATCGGTACAATAGGTTTTTGGGACACACATTTTGGGTTTTCATCACACATTTAGGGTACGGATAGGCAAATTTAGCACTCTGGGTTTTGAATCCAGCAATCCGGTTCAATCTGCTGGGACCTCCAGGATTGGGGGGCACTAAATTACACATATTCGCACCTATTTCGCACCTCAATTTGTTGCAGTAGCTTTGTTGTTGTGGTTTAAATTATGATCGTTCAAAATTCTTTTGTTGTAATTTTTCTGCTTGTTATAATAGTTATAAAATAGTTTTTGTTATGTTTGCTCAAAATTATTTGTTTGCGTTTGATGTCATAATAGTTTGTGCCTTATTTTTGCCATTGTGTAATTTGCCAATTTCGATCTTTTTATGTTTTGTAGTTTATAATTCTTTCTTGAAATTTTGTTTGAGAAAAGGCCTAGGTCAAAAGGGTAGGACCCGTTTTAGGTGTGCTGGGCACTCCAGAGTCGTCGTACCCGCACAGGGGGGCACCTGTTGCAAATGCAGGGCCCTACCCTCCCTGACCTAGCCCTTTTGGTTTTCCGTTCGGCATTGAGTTTGTAGTCATGTTTAGTAGTCATAATACTGAGCGCGCAACTGAGCCTAAATTACATGTATTTTGGTAATAATTTAAGAACTTAAATTCAGTCTAAAAAGTAGTTTAA
The DNA here is from genome assembly GCA_030248245.1 of Trissonchulus sp. WLG1_4. Taxonomy (NCBI): domain Eukaryota; kingdom Metazoa; phylum Nematoda; class Enoplea; order Enoplida; family Ironidae; genus Trissonchulus; species Trissonchulus sp. WLG1_4. The sequence goes on along the minus strand of JASANF010002112.1, from coordinate 16,123 downwards.
TTATGTTCTAATTATGTTTCGGGATATATTCTGAAAGGGGAAACTTATTTGGAGCTTAAAATAGAAAGTTTGAATTAGTGCAGAAAAGTGTGCAATGCAAGCTAGTCGGTTGGCTTGCTGGGGTCCACGAGAGAAAGTGTGCTTTTACAAACGGGGGGCAAAATTAGAGGTGGCCGTACAATTGAGGCCTGAGTTTAGCGTGCGGTTACCCTGAGTTGTAGCTTTGATATTCCAGTGATTTGTGGTATTATTTGCAGCGTTTCACATGTATTGTGCAATCGGTTCCCTGGTGTAAATTAGTGCGTTCGGCTCGTCAATAAACGCTTGTGTTTTAAGTGTCTGAGTTTGAAGGTCTAACTTTGATTTCTGTGTGGTCTGAATTAGGGCCCGTAGAGGTATTACTTAGAGTGTTCCCGAACCTGTCGTTGAGCAAATTCTAGACCTGTAGTTTCGACGCCTCTTAGCGTCAAGTTGTTTTACTGCGTGCTCTCCGGCACAGATAGGCACCGGTCACGGATACTGAGACTAGCCCGCCAGCTCACGCGGATGATATAAGACCGGGGGCCGCAGTATAACATCATAATGGTGACGAAATTATTTCGTAATTTTGACGGCTGAAAGGGCACATGCAGTTGTACCTAAGTATAAACCCAGCTTTACTTGTTTCAACATTACCGTTAGTTAACGATGCAGCCTCCAGGAACTCATCATTTTTGTGCGAATGAGCTAGCAAAACCGTAACACCCGCTTGTCTACCGTTTTCGATCTGTAAATGGGGATGCGGGAGGTTTTTAAAGGCATAACACACGCCGTATTTCTCATGAAACACTGGTTCAGCGTAATCGCAGCAGTTGAACTGGCGAGTATAATAAATGGTACAAGACAAAAGCATGCTTTCACATTCCTGAGAATTGTCTTCTATAAACTTTCCCCAAGAAATATGGGAAAGTTCTGCTTTAATGGCAGTCAAATTTTCAGCAGGCCTATTCCTTAAACCCAAATGTGAGTAAGATTCTTCAAAAAAATGCCAGTGCATGTAACGAATGATGGCTTCTGAAAAGTTTCCTTGGCGGATTTTGGTCAAATTTAACGGTTGTAGCGAACAAATAGCGAATTCTGGCAAACGCATGTCGGTTACTTTAAATTGTTCTACGCGAGTTGCTTTGGGATTCTGTAAAAATTGGTATACTAATCGGACGGTACTGTAGCTTGCGCCAACAATACAAATCGTAGACATAGTGTACCAGAACCAACCAGCCCTCGTTCTGAGAGTTTCGGTTCTATTTTCTGCCGCTGTTTGACTTACAGAATGTAAATCATCTTCGACGGAAAATACATTTACTTTGGTCGACGCGGCTTTCAGAAATAACATTTTAATTAATCTAAAATCAACGCAGTTTGATAAAGTTGGCATGTGTTTAAGACGAATTAAACGTTTCTAAGAGCGTATTTATAATTAAAATTAAATTAGCTTAACTGAAAGAATATAAATAGGACGGTTTAAAAAACCTCAGAATAACTACAGTACCAACTAAAATTATCGGCTAAAGAGTGCAGACGCCGGACCGTAGTCACTTCAGGGGTGGACGCGGGTCGTGGGTACCCGCGGGTTGGGTTGGGTTGGGTCGGAAAATTTGAGCCGTGGGTCGACCCGCGGGTACCCACTTCAGGCTGCGCGGGTCAAAAAAATTTTTTCCGACCCGCCAAAACTGGAACCTGAAGAAATTGTCGACAAGGGTCCCCCCTTGGTTTTTACATCCCGGACAAAAAAATTTCTGAGACGTCTCCAATTGACAAAATTTGGCCTAACAATAAAAAATTCTAAAAAATTTTTCCTGGGGGCTGCCGCCCCCAGACCCCTGCAAACTCTGTGGCTTACTATTCCTTGTCATTAACTTTATGAAAGCCTATATACGCATGTCTACTAGAGTACATTATGCTGTATTTACTAGTGTATATAATATACAGCTACGCTTTAATTTCAGTTGAACTAAATTGAACGAAAACGAAATGAAAACGAAAACGAAAGCGAAAACGAAAACGAAATGCACGAAACTCAAATAATTTCTATTGCGACTTAAAAGTTGTAAGCCTAGACACTTGATTTGATTAGTTTTTAATGGATGCGAGCGCCTGTCTTTTTCTGCTGCCCTGAGTAGTGCTTTGCTATTCATGTTTGCCGCTCTCATTCTCAGCTGCGTAGGTAAATATACTAAACTTTAAAGCAGCATTTCCGAAGGGAAATGGCTTTCTTGAGTTGGCGACGTTTATCCAAACACACGTGATTTATTGATTTGAGCGTCGCACATGTTCGAAAATTATGCAAATTAACCTGCCTACGTACGTATATAAGGCCTAGCAGCAACCAACTCGCCAGTTAGTTCAACTAGGGGTACAAGCTGGCCTAGTCGTGTGTTTGGATAAACGTCGCCAACTCAAGAAAGCCATTTCCCTTCGGAAATGCTGCTTTCTGTGACGTTGGCGACTGCGTATCCAAACACACGTGATTGGGTTTAACGACTGCCAGCTTGTCCAGATCAAAATGACGAAACTTTATTGCAGAAATGGTTACGGATTCTGACTAAACAAAAACAGCCAACAGGGTGATAGCGCCACACTATTGTTCTTTGCTGAAGTTTTCGACTTCTTCGGTCGTGTCATTAAAAATAGCCGACTGAAATCGTTTGCGCGTAGGGTCGGGTATATGATAGTGACGATGGAATGTCTGCTCATTCGTCCAATTGGCGCTTTCTAAAATACAACCAATAGAAATGTTATTGTGCGCTGCTGTAGATGTAGCAACCGCTCGCACTGTGTGAGCGTTATTTACGGTAGTTGAATTTGCTTTAGTAATCATTGCCCGAAGCCACCCTGCGATTGTACGTGCGGAAGCCTGACGGTGTGGTTTTCTAGTAGTCAAAAACAAGGCTGTGACTGAGCTTGGGCGCAAGGAAGACGTTCTATCAATATAAGCTAGGCAATGTTTAACCGGGCAAATTTCTTCCCTAAACTTGTATAAAGTAGAAGTGATTTTTAAGCGGTTTGCTCGAGAGCCTTTTTGCAATTTGTTATGCACAAAGCGAATGCAATTTGTCTCAACAAAATAATGGTTAGCGCTGATATCTAAGGTGTGCAATGTCTGACACCGGCCCGCTAACGCTAAGCACATGAGTAGACTTGTTTTCTGTGATAGTTCGAGAAGATTCAGGTTCTCAATTGGCATGAGTTGTGCACACAGTGCAAAAACGTCCTTAACGGACCATTCAGGAAAAATGCGTTGTCTAGTTGGTCTTGCATTAAAGCAGGCTTTTAGAAAGTCCTGCACAAGATTGTGGCTGCCCACTGAAACGCCATTTATTCGGCCTAAATGTAGACTTAAAGCCGACACAGTAACCGCCATGGTAGAGTATTGTACTCCCGAGTTGAATTTATCATATAGAAAGGATATTACTTGTTCAATAGAAGGAGCAATTGGATTCTTTTGTTGTGATTCGCACCAATGCACGTAAGAGGACCATATTGATTCGTAGCGGCTGATTGTTGATGGTCTCCGTGCTCCTTCGATAAATCTGGCAATGTCTTTCGGAATTCCGCTTGCTTCGCACCGCCACCGGTAACCAGAGCTACACCCATCTGCCAGCTGCAGTGTACCAGCTTGAGATCCGGGCTCAGGAGGCGGTGTGCTGAAAAAACATAAACGGGTGAGATGATCATATCCATTATTACCGGAAACCATGGCTGGCTCTGCCAGTATGGAAAAACAAAAATGAAGTTTCCTGGTGCGTTTCTAATTTTGGCCAATGCGAGTGGTATCATCGAAAATGGAGCAAAAATGTAGGCTAGTTCATACTGTTGCCAGTCTAACGAAAAAGCATCAGTAGCAACGGCGAGAGGGTCCTGTTCCCATGATACGAATGTAGGTACCACACAATTTTGTCGATTTGCAAACAGGTCAATTTCCGGATAGCCAAACTTTTCAAAAATTGCTTTTCTAATTTCTTTTGAAATAAGCCAATCGATAGACGGAGACTTCTGACGGGAGAGTCTGTCTGCATCAATATTTAGTGAGGAAGAGATGTAAGAAAACTGTGGCTCAATATTAAATTCCAAAAAAATATCCCAGATTTTCAGTGCTAAATCACAGAGTATCCAAGAGTTTGTCCCCCCTCTTTTCCTCAAGTATGCCAGTGCTACGGTGCTATCGGAAAAGAGCTGTATGCAACAGTTGCTGCAGCGAGTCTTGACAGCGTTATGCTGAAAGGTATACAAAATAGCTAGCATCTCTTTAGTGTTAATGGATAAATTCTGTTCAACTGGGTTCCAGTTTGCCGCGATTCTAATCTGTCCTAGATAACTGCCATAGCCAGATCCAGACGCGTCAGTAAAGACAGCGTGGTCTGCTTGTCTCTGGCGTAAGGATCTCTTTGGTAGATCTTTCAATAACTCACGCCAGAACTGCAGCTGCTCGCGAACCGCTGGTGGGACCCAGACGCGGACATCGTATGGATCCGTTACCACCCTGTTGGTAGCCAGCATCCGTAGGAACCATTTCTGTATTAACCTATAATACAGTGGAGCATTAGGAAAGGCCAAAAGAAAAGAGGTAAAGGTAGATAAAATAGAAGCTATCTGCCGCAACGGAGTCTTGTCAGACTGTAAACAGCTAGTGATAAGGTTAGACGCTTTTGACAGGCGATTTTCTGAAACTGAAAGGGTCATTTGTTTCGAATCGAGTACGTAGCCCAGATAAGTTATTGTATTTGTTGGAGTGAGGTTAGATTTTGCCAGATTAATAACAAATCCTAGCTGCGTTAACAAGCAAATTGTAGTTTTTATATGTGCCTCGCACTGGTGTCTAGATTTCGCGGATATTAATATATCATCCAAGTAAATTAGGCACCATATCCCCATAGATCTTAGCTTAGAAATTGGCACTTTCATTAATTTTGTAAATAGTCTAGGGGCGGAGGCCAGGCCAAAACATAAAGCCGTAAAGCAGTAGAAACTATTGTTGGCTGAAAAACTTAAGAATGGTTGGTGGTCTTTTCGAATAGGTATGTGGAAGTAGGCATCTTTTAGGTCAATAGAAGCGAACCATGCGTTTTCTGTGGTAAACGATAGCAAATGTGCCTGATGTTCCATCTTGAACTTCCTATATTTAATGTGGCGATTAAATCTGGACAAATTAATAACTGGGCGTTTGTCTCCTGTAGACTTGGCCACCAAAAATAAATTCGAGAGATATTTCACTGATGCTTTTGGTATCGGTTTTATTGCCCCTTTAGTCAGCATTTTTTGGAGTTCATTTTTAATAGCTGACCAGGCGTTGCCAGAAAACTGATCCGAGCCAGGAGGCAGATTGGACTGCTTAGGGGTTCCCACAAACTCCAGGGGGTATCCCGTTACTAGTTGTAGGATGAGTTTGTCTGACGTGAGTTGTTTCCATTGAGACAAAAAGAAACGAAGCCGACCTGCGGTCGGAAAGGAACCCACTTGGCAGGTGAGGTCTTTGCCATCCTCAGACTTAAGGATTAAGAACCCCGGTTCTGTTTTTGGCAACACCCGATCAAGAGAGTAGTGTACCTGTAACTGTTCACAGACGGTGTGGACCGGCTCCCCTAGTCCGGCCACGGGAGGAGGGGAAGTTTGTGTTGCGGCCTCCACCCCGGGCTTTGTGCAGACGGGATCCCCGTAGCCCCGTTGAGGTAGACGGCCCGTTTTCTTCCCAGCGCCGGTCACTGGCCCACAAGGGTCTCTAAAGAAAGAGAATAACAGATTAGAAGCCGAACTAGGAGAAGTTTTTGAATTACAAAAAACTGAACTTGAATCATAGTCAGTAAAACCGCACTGGTTCTGCGCTACATAAACACTAGAGCTCCTCGGTAACTGTCTAGAACTACTAACACAAGAGATTTTGGCCTGTATGCCAAAGTGAGAAGTTCTTACACTGTATTTTGGAGGAGATTGCCGGGGTTGCCGTGACCGGGTGGTCGTATGGTAGCGGTGTTTTTCAGATTCCTTTTCTCGCCGGCGCTGTTCTTTCCGAACCAATTTTTCATATGATTTGCCAAACAGCAGCTTGTGATCTCTGCCCTTGAACGCATCCTTGGCCAGTTTGAATCGGACTGAGTGATGAAGGCCATTGTTAGCGTTAGCCGCTCTGGCAAATTCAATTCGATTGTTCAGGCCCCCAAGCACCCGAATCGATGCGTCCAGAAGGCCCGTAAGATCTTCTGCCGGAAAGCTGATTTGAGAAGAGTCACCATCGGCCTGGTGCTTTTGACCCTCGAGAGCAGCTTTTGATGCCTGGCCGAAAAGGGTTACCAGAGGGATTGCTGCTTGCATGGCCAAGAACTGCCAAAACTTGAGCCGTTCCTCATTTTCGGTTCGTCTTTGGCCCAGCAACCTTAGATGGTCATCCGACACAGAAGGAGGGTTGAAAAATTCTCGCTTCTCCGGCTGCACGAGAATTGAGGAGAAAACGGGATCACTGCTATCGATTTGGTGAACGGTCGCCGTTCGCCATCGCGACAGACCCAGCGAGTTCACGGCCAGAGTAGCACTTTCTTCCTTGTGCATGAAAGGACTCACAGCTGCCAAAGCCGAGGGCGTTGGGGACCGACTGGCCCGCTGTTGGTTAGCTGGAGGCGGGTGAGAAGATTTAGCATTGGCCTCGTCTTTGTCGGAGTAGCACGAACCGGTTGGAGATTGTTCACGGGAATCCCCCGTAGCCGTTGAAGTTCCGGATTTGGCCGACGAGGACTGAGAATGAGAAGATTTTGTTGAATCACTCGAGCTGGATCTGTTTCGCTCTTTGTGGCGTCCCATATTGCTCAAAAGAAAGAGCTACCTTATGCGACGACGCACAAATCAAATACTGGCGAGTTGGTTGCTGCTAGGCCTTATATACGTACGTAGGCAGGTTAATTTGCATAATTTTCGAACATGTGCGACGCTCAAATCAATAAATCACGTGTGTTTGGATACGCAGTCGCCAACGTCACAGAAAGAAACATACCGCAATAAACTTGACAGCTGAGACCGCCTCAGCTGCCAAATTACACAACGAGCGAAAACGAAAACGAAGCAAAGAGCGAAAACGAAACGAAATTGAACGAAAGCAAAAACGAAAGCGAAAACGAAAACGAAATTTTTATCAACTGAAATTAAAGCGTAGCTGTACTGTCTGATATGAAATTCTCATCTTTTGTTGTTCCACCTAGAGGTGGAACATTTGTCATAGCTTTTTAGTCCCATAGCGTCAAGTCCACCCTGTACGAACTACATAGCCTATGTTTTGTGTGTCAACCTAGCCTCTGCTGCCGCTTCCTTTTTTTTGTCAAATGGGGGGATTCCGATTTTAAAATGTCAAAAAATATTAAACTAATTTGTAATAAATTTTATTAACCAACTAGATTACAAAGGACTACTCAGTTATAAATAATCAATCACAAATTATTTCAATTTTTTCATACTTGTAACTGACCTATTTTATTTTCTGTGGGCCTTATACTAGCAACCCCCCCTGTTCATAAATTTTCTCGACGACTATCCAACTGATTTTCCATTTATATACTCATTTGCATATTGACTACATAATATGCAAATGAGCTAATCTTACTGTCAGCTCAGTATAAGGCATGCGTCTGCGAAATATAGTCGGGGCAAGAAAATGATAGGTATGTAAATATTGGTGCAGTTTACAGACATCAAAATTTACTTATTCGCATTCTCATTTTTGGATGATTGTTCAGAGATGTGTTTTCGTCTATATTTTATTCCAGGCTACCGGTCTGCGAACTGGCAAGTCCAGTAACCGTTTTCAGGTTTCAGGTGCTTTTTTTGAACGTTTGACATTGACAAATATATTCTGCAAATCAAATAATGCTCAAAAACTGTAGGTATACAATTTGTAAAAAACTGAACCTAACCTACTAAGCTTATTTATTTGCAAGAAATAGTCGCAAATTACTTTCGATTTGTAAGAACAAGAGTACATAATAGGGAAGAGTATGTCTTCCTTATCCTAGCTAAGCGGCCGGGACGATGCTCCGGCCGAAATAGCCCTTTTACGCCTTGACTTTAAGGGGGGCACCCCTTTCGAATCAGGGAAGTGTCTTGATTTGAGGAGGAGGTACCCCTCCCCTGAAATTAAGGCGTAAAAGGGCTCTTTCGGCCGGAGCCGCAAAAAAGTGGACAAGGTGCGACCCCCCTTTTCAAAATCCTGGCGACACGCCCCTGTATAATACACATACGTTATGGTTATAGAGTGGTGGGTCAAAGTGGGTCGCGGGTCGGGTTTTACGGCGCGGGTTGGGTCGCGGGTTACCCACGAGTGTCGAGCCGCGGGTTGGGTTGGGTCGCGGGTCGAAAATTTCGACCCGCGTCCACCCCTGAGTCACTTGGTTGTATGTAGAGTCAAAGCCTGGTAGACTCTTCACGTGGACTTAGGTATCACTTAAAAATCAAGTGACTCTGACTTTGTCTTAACTACAGAATCTGCAGCAAGTAATTTTTGTCGGTACTGTAAAGTCTGACCAAAAATTAATGATACAAAACTGGTGGCGTGATTTGTGGTCTAAAATGGTTCTCTTTATATCTAATGAAATTGCGTGTTTCGTTTTCAAAGGTTAAAAGGTCAGCGATTTTTGATCAGACTTCAATTCTCAGCAAATTCGTGCACTTGCAGTTAATGCAGCAGTTACTACAATTTATGAAATGGTCCTCAGAAGCTTGCAATGCTACAGCAGGATAAACAAATAACAAAATTTCAAGAAAAATTATCCGAATAATTATATAACATACATATAGTCAATCTAAAAGACAATGTTACTTAATATTTAACAACCCGGCTGCCCTTTATTGCATTTTTAAGTTGACTCGTGATTTTCTATTCAAGTTTTCTATGAAAGCACCAGATTAGGCTAGAACGTGCAAGTTTTTGTAAGACATAATTTAGCCCGTTTGTTTCGCAAAATCAGACCTGTTTGAAACAGTAGATTTCAAATATTAATAATATGAGGTCGCAATATTCAGTAGACCGAAGGCTGTCAAGTCAAACTACTTTTCAACTCACCAAGCTAGAAGTGGGCAGTTGCAGCTTACTGACAGTATATTTACCCGTTTTTTTTCGATTTAATAAAGAAACGAAAGCCTAGATGACCAATTTTTCAAAGTCTGAATTCATGTGAATCTAATCACTCACTTGTCATACCTATTTCATTTGACACTCTATAGAAAGACTCAAAAGAATATAAATTATAATCTTAATTATAGTTCGGCACAAGCACACGATACCGGCCCTGAAGGAACAACAACAAAGCTAAACTGGAAACATCTAATAGGTAATTTTACAGCAAAGCTGACAGTCCAGTCAGACTGAACCCGGAACCAGCCACTGCAAAATCCCGCCAGTGACGTATTATCAAGAGTACATAATAGGATAAGGAAATTTTGTCGATTGAGGAGAGAGTGAGCAACCCTCTCCCTGCTTCACATTACGGAGCTATTTTGGCATGTTTCAAATGTATCACAGTGTTTTAAGGACTCGAAGAAACGCGATATATACATATATATACGCTGATATATACAGCGATTCGGCTCTATACTGCTATAGCCAATTATTGTACACTGATTTGCCTAAAATAGCCAGCATTAGGCAGTAGCTGTGGCGATTACCCATCTCAAGGCTAGCGCAAGTATTAGAATGAACAGAGCAGAAACCGTATAACAAAATTTGTTCACTGAAAAATGAAAGATCCAGAGTTTATCAACCTGATTCTAATTAAAACTGTATGCAACTGTTTTTAGCTAAATCTTTGCTTGATTAATCTTAAACAAAAAACAACCTTAACGAGCGAAATCTGACCTGTTTCAGGTGGCCTAAAAAAAGAGAATCGCTGACGACCGGAAATTTTTATAAAACATCGCTGACATGTGACCGTAAAACAAAGCGCAAAGCGGTCCTTCGGAACGAAGGCTAAATCTGACAAAAAGTTGAAATTGAGAAAATTTACTTTAAGTTTGCAGTAGTCCAGTCCAACCCAATATTAAATATTTTATCCAGACCTTTTTAACAAGCAGCACCTTACATTAAACCTCAATTTACGCGTCGACAAACAATTACATTATTAAGTTTAGAGTGGGGCATGCGCTATCAGTGAGATTTCCTGAGCTCGAGACCAAAGTGCCGATTTTCGGGCCGATGGGTAGGAAGGAATGGAGCCTGTCAAACTACCCCAAAAGCTACCATAAAAAAACACAAGAAAACACGATAAACAATAAACCCTTTAATGCAAAGAATCACGGATTATCTTCAAGGAATTTACATCACTTTATAAAAAGTGAATAAGATAAGCGTTCGTAACTTTGGAGACGTATTTTGGATTAGTCTTAACACTCTATTCACACTTTTTTAGACATACTTCACAATATATTACAAGATTTACGAAAAGTCCACACAAAAAACGAAGAAATATTTTCATTCAGTTCCAAGTAATGTTCCACGTTTTTCTTCTTTTTTGCGCTTCTGCTCCGCAAATATCTAAAAAAATAAAAGAAATCACAATCCAACAAAATCATAAAAACTTGTCACAACATGTATTTTAAGAATCTTTACTTCGAATGTATCTTTGATGAAACTTTATCAGGCAGCCTATTATGAAATTATAAAGTTCTCCATCATAAACTTTCTTAAATATCGCTTATCACATACTTTACAACATGCTTCAAAAAATTACATAAAAACAAAATACAAAAAAATTACCTCATCCGCCCAAGGTCGTTTCAGCATCCCTTTTCGTTTCATCTGTTTCTCGACTATCCTTGCGTTGTTTGTATACGACTCCGCCACTTCACGCTAAAACAAAAAACAAAGCTATTGTTTAAAAAAATTAATAACTAAAATTACTAAAAATAAATAGTAGTAGAAAATAAAAAATAACTAAAAACACTAAAAATGATAAAAAACTAAAACATAAACTAAAATAACTAAAATTGCAATTCTTTTCGCAGCCAGTTAAATCAAATTCAGTGATTGCATTTTGCTATCCAACTACCTACATTAATGTGTATTGCCCTGGATTTCAAAACTTGAAAAAAAAAGATTTAAAACTGGCTTGTTATGCAAAGATGAACTAAAACACAAAATACACAACCATTGCTCACAATTTTACGCTGACAAACCGACTTATATTCGATTTCTAGCTACATCAACCTAACGAGTAGGGTAGGACTGCGAGCATGCATGTACACGGGGTCTCCGTTTGGGGGGGGGGGCTTATCCCGGATTTTGTGGAATTTAAGGGGGGCCTTGCGCCCCCCCCCCCCACAGGCCCCAGACCCGACACCCCTTGTACATCCGTGACTGCGAGAAGCAAACAAATTATTTCGTTGCCCATTATTAAACACAAAACAAAACACAAAGCAGTATCTTACGGCTTCCAATTCTTCTTCTTCCTCGTCAATGGTGGACACGGTGACTGAGCCAAACTTGCCCTGATTCCGAATGTGCTTGCGAACCATCACCTGAAATATTTAAAAATAACTAATTTCTATATCACCTCATCAATAGTATATACATAACTTTATGTTATCACGTTTTCTAGTAAAACAAATGTTTGTTGTGATGCCCGATTTTATTACACTATTTTGTATGCACTCTGCCCATCACCAATTTATTATGAAACGTTTTGACTGGGCGTTTTGTCGTTCAGACAATCCCTTCACAATTCAGCTCTAAAAGGACAATAATTCGGACAGTTCACAAAAAAATTGGCCTAATACCAGCATTCCGCCTACAAACTTTTTCGAATTAACCTATTGTAAATTGTGCAAACCTTCTTGGGCGCGTCTTCTGATGACGTAGTAGCAGCAGTTTCACTGCGAAAATTCAGACCACCCAATTGTTTTGCGGTTACTAACGCTCCTTCAATGATAAAGTTGACCTTCATATTGCCGGAGTGTTGATAAAACAGCACCAAACCACACCTGAAATAAAAAAAATTGAGATTTCATGACGTGAAGGGTCGCAGAATGATTTTCGCCGACTTTCCACCTTTACAGTTCTCACACGGGTCGATTCATATTTCATACTGCCAGCCTTTATGTCCGTTTAGCCGGTATATAATTACAAAATAATCATTCCACTGATACAGAGTTGGATCATTTGGTCGTGGCGTGATTATTTCGTAATGTTACCGGCTGAAAAGACATATGGCTGTAAGTATGAATGGGCCATCGCCTCAAGCCAACTGATACTAATTGTTCTTAACGGTTTTTGCTGGTCCATTGCAGCAAAAAGTTCTAGCAACTGTTGCATGAGACTGACTGCCAGTAGCGGCAAATTTATGCTGTGAAAGCTAGTCAGGAAGACGCATACATTTCCTTGGGTGAGTATATACTCTTGATAGAATGAAATTTCTGTAAAACCTAGCTGTGAATGGGAGCAAAACTAAATCTATGCACATAGTATATACAGTTAAATCGACTAAAATAGGAATTTAAACTTGAGATTTTTATTACTCCGTCGTTGCGGTTGCCAAATTCTGCAAAAGTAAAAATTAGTTGAAACAATTTTATTTCCACAATCTACGCAATTCTGCAGGTAATGGAAAAAACGCACATCCACTCACATCGAATACGTGACTTCATAAAGCACACACAGAACAGCTTTACATTACCATATTACTTCAACCCAAAGATCGTTTTAGACTGAGTCTAGCTAAAGTCTGACCAGAAACGGATGAACCCTGGCACCAAACAGGTGGCGTGATTCTGTGACTACTCGCTGTACTCTTGACGCTTGTGACTAGTTCTTTTTCGTAATGAAATCGCGTGTTTCTTTCTGTCTCAGGACCCAGTATTTTTGGTCAGACTTTAAGTCTAACCACCTTCGGCAAATCTCCACAAAAGAAGTTTATGAAAACCACAAAGCGGCAGCAGCACCCCAAATTGGCAGTCTTACTTTTTGCACTTTTGCCTGTACTGCTGTTCAATTCCCTCTGACCGCTTCAAGTAGACGGTCTCGTCAGGGGCTGAGGTGATTTTGTTGGCGTGCTTATTCCCGTCAATCACTCGGGCCCCGTCTCGACTTCGCAACGGCAACCGCTCTAGGGGACAGTCTGAAATAAAAAACTTAAAAATAAAAAAGTTACTTAATCTTGTCCACGTTTTAAGATTGAAATCATATCAACATCCACTGAAACTTTGTGTGTTAAGGTGGTAAACTGCGTTTTCTGGATTTTTGTGATTTCTATATGTAAACTTTGCGCCCACAGGAAGCTTGCTACAAATGAGACTTGAGCACGAATTTTCGGCAAAGTATATAAATAAGGTCAAAATCCTTAGGTTTGTTTTCAAACTCAGTTTTTAAAACATATTAAACTATGGACATTATTAGAGGATTTTCATCACTAAAAATACGTTACATTTTCGGTGCTTTTGTACGTACACCCTTAAACAAGTGTAATCAATAAAATATAGTTAATGTGATATTAAACAGTACTAATTTAATGATCACCCGAAGTGACACAGTTAACTTCTGTCTTACACGATTTTTTAAAATATATATCTTGTTGACACAAAAATTAAAATAAATCAATGCTCTTTATGAGGAAACTTAAGCGACTTGTTTTGTGAGTTTTAACCCAAAAATTTTCAACTTTAGTGGCACGCAGACCCTTCAAAAGTTTCAGTTCACTTTCTAAGTGATGACCCTATCTCAATGACTATTTCAATACAACGCGGGCTCAAGCCTGGTTTTGTACAACAAAATAGACCATCCCATTCCAAAATTGCTCGTATTTAAAACAATCAAGACAGTATTGCACTAAAACAGGCTTCTTCCAATTATGCCAAGTATAAAAAATGAAATCAGTCACGAAAGCATAACTAATGAACTACTCGAGATCTGAACTATCGATATGAATAAATTCTGACATGTTGATTACTGCTAATAAAGACTGATGCAATACTATGCTTTCCACAAAATCAACTGTTACTCAAAACCAAGCTTTTTTACCCAATATAAGTGCCATCTGCCCGCAGAGGCAATAGTAGGTGTGCAGAGGTTTCTCTTTGCACTCTTCTTTGTCCTGGCTCTCAGCAGCCGTGCGTCGTTTTGTCATCGTCATTGTGACGTTTTATCTGAAATTAAAAAACCACCGATGCCTTTAAGGCATTTTGATAGCAGAGCTTGAAAGAACGTCCAAGGTTCAAAACTTCAAATATTTCTCACGGTTTTCGAAGGCGAGCGTTCAAATTGGTTGAAGCGCTGTCTTACACTCGACTCTCGAGCAGAAAATTACTGCGCTGCTAAGGGTCGATTCATACTTATAGCCGTATGTCCGTTCAGCCGGCAAAATTACGAAATAATGACTCCGATCTTATACACACAGATGTACATGGGGGAGGGGGTTGGGGGGGGGGCCAAGCCCCCTCCCCCAGATTTGAAACTCCGGGACAAGCACCCCCCTTAGATTTGCCACACCGAGACAAGACCCCCTCCGAGATGCTGAAATAAAGGTGCCAGAACACTCAAAAATTGCCCCAGATAGCCGTAAAATGCTTCAAAAAATGAGCAAAAAGCGAAAAAATTGCTAAAAGGAGCCAAATTTTGCCAAAAATTCGCTGTTTTTAGCACAAATATCGAAATTTTTGCGTTTTTGTCCGCTCAAGCCCCTCAAACTTCGGGACAAGCCCCCCCCCCCAGATCGAGACCCTGTGTACATGTATGCTTATACACTAGAAGTGACGTCATTATTTCATAATTTTGCCGGCTAAACGGACATACGGATGTAAGTATGGATTGAGCCTTTAAACGCTCGAAAGTGATTCAAACATTTATTTAACAACTTAATTACTCTAACTAAATGACAAGATACGTGTCTCTTCACATACAGCTAAACTACTAATTTTTTACACGTTGTTAATGTTGCTGTAATGTTTTATAATTTAATAAATTATCAATCCATCGTAGCTTCTCGATAGGTGGTAGTGTCGACAAAACAGTTCTGCTTAAATAATTATCAATCATCGTAGCTTCTCCATAGGTGGTAGTGTCGACAAAGCAACTTCTGCTCATAGGTTGCAAAAAAAGAACTTTTTGCCTTTAAAATTGTATGTTCACTGAAAAACTAGTGAAACACCATATGGTGTCCAATAAATACTGCCAGACACTAGACTACCAATATTTTTAACCAATCACCATTTATGAGCAAGACATCACACAATAGAGACAAAAGTTCAAAAAATCGAGCCGATATCAGATTGGCCAGCTTGTGAAGTACATCCAATGTTTTGACGCACAATTTCTTGCCACCAATAAGAAAATGAAAAAATGAAGGTACGTTTTTCTTTTGATTTCAAAATAAGTGTCTAAATTTTTCACAATTTATCATTATTGCTGTGAGTACTTTACAGGTTACGCACAGTTTCACAGTTCAAACAGGCATTACTCCAAAAGCACTACGAGCAATTTGCACTAAATTTTGTGTGCATAAACTAGAGCATATGTGCTTTTCGTTTGCGTGAAGAATTTAAACAAAAAGTTTTTTAATTTTGACGAAATTATCGAATGTGAATAGGTTTTAAAACGTTCATTTTCCGACTTTGCGACTTCACTGCTAACTGTCTGCTGCATCAATTTTGCTGAAACTTGGCAAAACTATTTGCCTTGAAACATATTTTTAGAATATATAAAGAACGATGACCTATCTTTCACTGAGAAAGTGTTATAGTCGCGCAAAATCGACTGCTTTCGCGACACTACCCACCTGAAAACCATTACTTGAACTTTAACATTAAAGTTCTTTAAAAAAGTTATGTCATTGATTTTGGTCTTACTTTAACTTAATTTAACGTCCGAGCCTTACTTTAACTGTAACTTAAATTGAAGCCTTGGCCTTACTTTAACTTTAATGCAAACGGTCTAACTTTTTTGCCTCGGCCTTACTTTAACTTTAATGCAAACGGTCTAACTTTTTTGCCCTATGAGATAACTACTAAAAAAGACAACACTTAAAAAAAGTATATCTAAAACAAAAACGTACACTTATGTACTCTAGACACAACTGGGATTTTACTTAACCGGGTTATAGCACAATTGATCCAGTTACAGACACTA
>JASANF010002111.1:0-18173 GCA_030248245.1 Trissonchulus sp. WLG1_4 | reverse complement strand
CAAAATTGATGCAGCATACAGTTAGCAGTGAAGCCGCAAAGTCGGAAAAATGACGTTTTGAAAACCTATTCACATTCGATATTTTCGTCACAATTAAAAAACTTTTGTTTAAATTCTTTACACAGACTAAAAGCACATATGCTCTAGTTTATGCACACAAAATTTAGTGCAAATTGTTTCAGTGGTTGCGGAGTAATACCTGTTTGAACTGTGAAACTGGGCGTAAACTGTGAAGTACTCATAGCAATAATGATAAATTGTGAAAAATTTAGACACTTATTTTACATTCAAAAGAAAAACGTACCTTCATTTTTTATTTTTCTTATTTGTGGGAAAAAACTGTGCGTCAAAACATTACATGTACTTCACAAGCTGGCCAATCTGATATCTGCCTCGATTTTTTGAACTTTTATGTCTCTATTGTGTGATGTCTGGCTCACAAATGGTGATTGGTTAAAAATATTGGTAGATATTGGTAGTCTGGTGTCTGGCAGTATTTATTTGATACTATATAGCACTTAACTAGCTTCTCAGTGAACGTACAATTTCAAAGCAAAAAGCTCTCGTTTTGCAACCTATGAGCAAAACTGCTTTGGCGACACTACCACCTTAATCACAATTCACAAGGGCCCATATTTAAGCTACTGACAAGCAAAGAGGCATTGGTCTTTATAAAGGTCAACGTTCAACTAACTACTGTATGTTATACAGTTTTTTAAGGTTTTGAGGTTTAGGTTTTAAACTTTAAGTCCGATCGGGCTTTTTTCGACTTGTGAAAATTGCAGTATTTTGTTACTCACTATTCATCTGTAAATATGTTTTTTTCGTTGGTGAGCACATATTTTTGTGAAAGCATTGTAATTATTGAACTTTGAAACTTTCGTTTTTGAGCCTTCCAAGTTTTATAATTCTTGTGTTTAGTGAATTTATGTAGTTACCTATGGATTCGTAGCAAGCATTAAATGGAACTTTCTGTTATATGGAACCTTGCTGTTATTTACTCTTGTCGTGATAGATATAGCTGACTTTAAGGTTGTGTACCTGTGTAGAGGCATTTTTTTCACTTTCCATAAATTCTGTATATAAGTCATTCGTTTGAAAGAATAGCATAGACATATTCGTTCGTGCGTGGATACGAACTTTATTAAATGTTAGATGTGCGCTTAGGTTACATTTCACCTCCCACTATTCTATGTCTGTGTGTGCGTGTGTCCAATGTTTTTGCAAACTGTCTTTCTGTATTTGACGACCTGTTTTTGCTGCTGCGCTGTAGCGCAGCAGCTCATTTAGGATGAGTTTGGGTATCAAAGTGCCCATTACGTGCTTCTGATACCCAACCTCATTATAATGTTCCTATAGTTTTGTGTTTTGTGTCAACTCATCACTGCACACGCATTGCATAATATGCAAATTAGCGAAAGCGTGTGCAATGCGCAAACATACACAGGCCCTGTTTGCATTGTGTGCATGCCTGATTGCAGTGCGAGCGTATATTGTCTGGCAATCAACATCGATTGTGCGTGTGTGTGTGTGACTGTGGGCTATGTTATGTGTACCTATATAGTTCTTCGACTGCTCAATTTTTAGTTTGAAATTTTCTACATCATAAAATGAAAACCTCAGAAAACAAAAATTGAAATGTCAACTCATTTGGGCACATTATAAATTAATGCCACACGTCTTCGAACAATATTGATTTCATTTGAATACAGTACATACCTCTTCTGATGTACTAAATAGCATTACTACATGAGAAGCAACTCAAGCTAAATTTTAAAAGCCAGTGGTGCATTAATAATGTACCTCAGAAATATATGTATCATTTGTTGAAAAGTACATTATAGACGTTTCTAAACATCAAGACAATTGTGTTTCATTGGTGAGTGCGAAAATACACAGTGCATGGAGTCGCACTGACAGCTATTTGTATAAAATTCATTGAATCCAGTCAGCAATGGTTTTATTGATATGAACCATACACACATAACAATTTTTAAGATCCGTTGCCGTTACAAATTTTAAGATGCGTTGCGTTACTGTGTATGCTTACTTGCATCATCATTGATAGTTCATTGAATGTTATTATGATCTCTCACATTTACCAAAATTTCGCTGCGCAGCAGGTTTTTGAATTGGTTAACCTATGCTTGGCATTTGTGCTTTAGTGCTTAGTGACAACACCTTTTGCATAAGACTTCTGCTTGTTTGCATAAGTTTGAAGTATGATAATTTCAGTTTTTATAACTGTATAGAGTATCGTATTGATCTGTAAATAATTGTATTAATTTTTTCATTTTTTGAGTTAACCAAATCGCAGTGGTCCGCAGTCATTTCCAAGGTCATACAAGTATCTAGAGTTTAAAATAAGTATGAACAAACTCTTTTGCTGATTGCGAAGGGTTACATTGTGAGGCTTGAGTGTCAATATTCCAGAGGAAATATTAAACGCGGCCATTAATTCTGGATACGGTTTTTAAATTCTAATCACCGTACACATTTAATGCTGAGTAGCTGCAAAGTTTCACTCGCAAACAATAAAAAATATCAAACTTAAAAATTGATTAAACATTCAAAATATTATAATTATTGAATATAGAAAAAAAGTATGGCCTCACCGATATTTGAACGCGGCTTACTGGATTCAAAGTCCAGAGTGCTAACCACTACTCAATGAGGCCATGAAGGTATTATGTTAGCTGTGCATCATGCAGCACTAATTATGTAACAAAAATCACTTCATTTACCACAAAATGAATGGTATCAGGCAGGGACTGTATATAGTGGAGCCACAAATCACTAATTAAAGCTTTGCGATATCAGCTCACTTGCAATTTTTGACTGGCACACCTTACAGATTACCTCTAGTATTATCATTGGCATGTCCTCTGTACATTAATTCGTTTAAAGGTGGTGGTTCGATTCCTCTCCGGCTGTTTGTCTTGGCCTTCTTCGATATTCCCACATTACATCATCTGTGATCCGTACGAGTTTCAAGCGCAAAGTCGACCTACCTGCCTACTGGAAATTCGACCTACCCAAAATAACATAGAAACTTGAAAATCTGAATATAGTATGTATATACGCGGCCGCTGACGGGGCCGCGTAAAAATAGCACTGAAAATCTAGTGTTGCATTCAGTTTGTTTGATTTCTGGAAAATCCCCTCACTTTTTTATCAGACTTCTACATATCTAAGTAATTTTCCTCCTGGCTAACCTTTGTCTCCTGGAGCCTGAATTACCTCATTGTCTACACTATATACGTTACGTATGCGATTCAAACTGTATGCCTAGGCAAGAAGGTATATAATTTAGGTCTAAGATCTATGTAATTTAGCTCTAAGTGTGTATAGATACTGTAGAGTCTCTTGGAAACAGTTTGTTGAACTGTATTTTCAGCTGCAACAAGTTCCACTGTACCAACTCAGGCGTTATCTGTATATACTTTATCCGTTTAGTTGCAACAGAGTTGATCGGTTTCAGCACAATTAGAGTAGATTAAATTAGAACAAATATGACTACGTACCGGCCAAAATTTACTTTCTACAGACTCCAGAGTCAAAGCAAAGTCAGAGTCGCTTGATTCTGTAATCATAATACATAGTTATACAAACCTATTTTAAGTCTGGAATCAAGTGCATCCGACCGACTCCACTTTGATTCTGGTGTCTGTAGCAACTATAATTTTGGTTGGTATTGTAGATTAGATTAAAATTAATTAGATTAATTTAGATTAGATTAGGTTAGCTTAGATTAGATTATGTATATTCGATTGAAGCAGAACGGATTTGGCGGATTAGATTAGATTTAAGTTCGTACAGAAGCCAAACGGCTCTTCATAGAGAATCTATTGTTCGTGTTTTCCTTTTTTATTTCTAGTTTGTATTTTGTGAATCGCTTAGCTCATTCTAAGGTTTCATGAAGCTTGGTAAACATACCTAGGGATTCTAGCCCTTAGCCCTCAAATCATATGCCCTCATACATTGTTTGCACAATCTAAGCCAGTTTCACAAGTTGTCCCGTGAGGCACCCCATATGGTGCCACATTACGCCCATGTGCATCATGTGGCACCATGTGGCACCCCGTCGTGTGGAACAGGCTTAGGATAGTTGTTTTATTTTTTACGCGCATGATTTGTAGCCTGTTTTGTCAACACTAAGGATTCTGACAACCTCAAAAAATCTGCAGCAAACTGAGTACAAGTAAGGCACATAATGTTGACAAATTATCCCATTAGTAAACTCATCACATATTTTTGTGGGCTATTGTATCGCCTCAGGTTTAGTCCATTATCCTTTAGCCTCGCAAGTCTTTTTTCCTTACTGTATACACACCTACACATAATACTAAAAACAACTGAACTTTCAAAATAGCCTAACTTTCCGTTTATTTTTCTCAATTAGCAAGCCTAGTGTAGAGATAACTCCGTGATTTTTCCCTGGATCAAGGTTTTTAGTTCGAACTTTTCTGGTTGTTTACGTCTGAGCCTAGCCCAGACTATTATGAGCTCAGATCAGTTTAGCCTAGTATCATGTTAATAGATTAACGTTTGGTTTTATACTGCAGTGTTATCCATTTCTACATACACAGTACCGACCAAAATTACTTGCTACAGACTCCAGAGTCAGAGTGGTGTCACTTCGTTCCGGAGTAAAAGTACATGTTCATGTTTTAAGTACCTACATCACATGTATATGTTTATGTATTACTTTGACTCCGGAATCAAGTGACTCCCACTCCGTTCTTACTCAGGAGTGTGTAGTAACAAGAGTACATAATAGGAAGAGTATGACACTCTCCCAATTATGCCTGGCAGCGCGCGTCCAATGCGGAGCGCGAAATAGGCCGTTTATGTACAGTTTTGCGGGGGGGTACCCCCCTCAACTGAAGACCCCGTGCTTAAGTGAGGGGGGAACCCCCATCCCTCAAATCGATACCCCATACTCAACTGAGGGGGGGTACCCCCCCTCAGTTCAGTACCCCGTCTTCAGTTGAGGGGGGGGGTACCCCCTCTCATTTCAAGACACTAAGCCAGACCTTGTGCTACCTCCCCCCTCAGTTCAGTACCCGGTCTTCAGTTGAGGGGGGGTACCCCCCTCATTTCAGCACATCAACGAAAGTCCTTGTTAGCGTCTTGAAACGAGGGGGGTACCCCCCCTCAACTGAAGACGTGGTACTGAACTGAGGGGGGGTACCCCCCAGGGTGGGGCCTGAAAACCGTACATAAACGGGCTATGTATTTCGCGCTCCGCATTGGACGCGCGCCCGAAGGCGTAATAGGAAGTGTGTCATACTCTTCCTATTATGTACTCTTGGTAGTAAGTAGTGACTAGTGATGGTTGGTACTGTGCATAGTCTGCTTTGGATTAAAATTAAAATATAACGAGACTCGATTCGCTTCGCAAGGAATTCTTCAGGCGTCTGATTTTTGATTGATTATTTGAACTTATGTAGTTTTTTCAGTTTTCACACAGCTTTTTTTATTGTACTCTGCGTTTTAATTTCATTAATGGCAAGCGGCCTAACGATCTGTTCTATGGGTTATTTAAAAATCTTGCAATCTAAATCTCCAAATTAAAACCGAGTTAATTTTTCAGTCTATTGCAACTCAGCTTTTCGATTTACAACGCGTAGTCGAAGTGGCCCGTTAAGGTGGTAGTAACGAATGTGCAGTGTTTTTCAACAGGATAGTATTCAATAATTAATTAACTTTATATCATAGTTTTTATAGCGTTAGAAAGCGCTACTTTCCTTCTACATTTAAGCAAAGTTTTATTGTACAACTGTAAAGATGATTTGTATGGCACGTGTTAAAAGTATACCAATTTGGCTTTTTTGAGCGCTTTCAAATCTGGCCACTTTTTGACGAGTTTAAAGAATAAAAAAATGCGAAAAATGGCACAAATATTTAAAAGTGAATTATCTAGACCCAAAATGAACGATTTTATGATTTGTCAATTATATAATGAAATATACGGTTTCAAAGTAAAAAGTGTCTATTCACACTCAACTTTCGGGTTCTATATCTGCGCAAAAATATAAGCAATTGGAAAAATTTTCATTTTGGGTCTAGAAAATTTGCTAAAGTTTATTCATATTTATTTTTGTGTTTATGCGTTGCGCATGCGCTAAGAAAAGTGGCCAAAACTGTTAAAATTCCATTCTCCTGTTGGCTTGTTGGCTTGGCTTGCTCCAAAAAATTTTTCACATGATGCCGCTTACTTCAGTTGTCATTTTGTGTATATGAATCAATTTTTTACAGACGTTATTTTCAAAAAATACAGTTTGAATCAACTAATTTTTTTCAAAAATTTAAAAACCACTGCACATTTGTTAGTACCACCTTAAGTTTATACCTTAATCGGCAATTTTGGCTTCACAAAAAATGAAGGCCAGTGAAATATGGTTACATTTAATTTTAAAACTTCTGGAATTCTGGAATATGGAAATTTTTTCGCGATTTGACGACAGTTTTTTGTCCATTTGGAAATTCGCCAGCTTTCTAGAACCCCGATAAGCCATAATTTTTGCGCTAGCAACTACTATTGATTCGTTTGCAAAGTTTCTTCTGTGTATCATGGTGCGAAAACTTTTGGTCAAACCTTTAGTCGTGAATTTTTTGTAGACTCTTGTTACAACTTTTTCCTTTTTCCTGTTGCGCCACAGCGCACCGGTTCGTGCTCAATATTCTCGAGAACTGATTGATTGCTGTTTTTGGGACAGTGCAGGGCAACCATGCTTTCAGCGATCATCACTTAGCAAACAATGGACACGAGATTTCCTTTTCACAAAATATTGGTTTAACGAAATGACTGTCTATGTGAAGGCTGAAACATCAAACTAAATGCTGTCGCACGCTTGTCATTATCAATCAGCTATCATTACAGACTTTAAAGGGGAATTTAACCAAGCTGGCTCAGTCTGTAAGCGTTATGGGGTGGCTTGAAGTTTTGAGTGTTTTACATGCACCGACGAAAACTTGTGACAGTACAAGTGCAAATGAAAGCAACAATTAAGTATGGTTCAGGCAGAGTACTCTCGAATTCATTTATCAAAATTTACTCGTAGTTTGCAATGTTTTTACTGCACAACAGGCCTAATGTTGTCAAACGTTCACACTTCTCACTCACTGGATTACTTTGCAGTAACATTTTGCTTGTGTTAACTTTGTTTTCTGAGGCGACGGTACATCTAAACCGTTAGAAATTTCAGGAGATGCAGCTTAAAACTACATATATAAGCTTATTTGATGGAGTTCACCTGTTATATATAATTTATGTAATTTATATACTTTCATAGCTGAGTTGACATCTGCTGATACGATTATAGTAACTCAACTTCGAAGAAATGAGCCTATTTATATGGCAACTAATAATGCTTTCTGATTGCGATCATAATTTATTATACATTGATACAAAAGTACACTCTTTCTTAGTAGATTCAAGTTCCTTTGAGGTATTGAGTCTAAGGAGGCGCTCTGGAAATTGATAGGGACGTCAAAAAAATTAAAAATAGTAAAAAATACATTGAAGTGATACAGTTTAAAGAAAATTGTTTGGCAATATATAAAATTACAAATTACAAACTATAAAAATTTCAATGGCGTGTCTTTAGTATTCTTTAGTGATTTTTTGGCCAACTTTCACTTAGACGTGAATAAAAACGAATGCTAATTATGTGAAACTGTACATACGTAGCTATAAACTGTTACTGTAGCTGAAAAAAATCCAGTTTGGATCATGTTCAAAAGCTTGATTCCCGGCGCGCCTCCTTAAAATAGATTTGTGTTTAAATTCCATTTTCTAAATATATCCCTCTGTTTGAAGTTGCTGTGCACCACACAATTGTATGTACCTATATACCATCGTTCCCATCGGGGATTGAGTCTCCGCAATACGAGCATAGATGGACATAGGTGGGATTATCACCCTCCCGGGAGTTGGCACCCCCCTCCCCTCAAACAGCAGACACGCTTCTTCAACCCGCCACCTCCCCGCCCGCGCTGATTACCAAAAGCGTGCAATTAAATTGAGTAAAAAATCGAAAAATCGCAAAAAATTTTCCGGCTGTGGCTAAAAAAGTGCCCCAAAAACGAGTTCAAAATCGAAAAAAAACTGCAAAATTATATATAGCTTTTATAATATAGGTATAGTGCGATAAGTCATCATAACTAAGATGTACGCCTACAGTAGGTCAATAACTACATTCTAATGCACGATTCTGAAAGCAGCGTTCACTTGACGTTAACTGACGTTAGTTGTTACACTGTTTTTTCAAAACAGGTATGATATTATTAAAGGTAGACCACTGCTTATGAATAGAGTAGCACTCTTAAGCCTGTTTCACACGAGGTGGATTTTTGCGCGGCCGCCTCAGCGGCCGTGCATACTAATTTCAGTTGATGCACTGAAACTGAAAATGCATGTAAATCATGCTCAGTTTCAGTGCATCGCTAAAGCCTGCTGCATTGACCTAGCGTAGCCCACACGCAGCCTGTACGCTGTATGCGTGTGTTTACGTGTTGTGATTGTGTGTGTACGTGTCTTGTGTCTTCGTATTATCAACGAAAATAAAAGGTTGACGATCGATTTCGATTATCGATGCATATCTTCACGTATGCGATGTCACACATTTTACATGTTACAAGCGCGTGAACGTTGGTGGTATAGTCAACTGAAGAGCCCAGAAAAAAATGTGTCTTTCTCTTCACTTAACATTCTTCATACCGATACTCTAAAACGATTAGCTACCTACTATTT
Organism: Trissonchulus sp. WLG1_4; assembly: GCA_030248245.1. Classification (NCBI taxonomy): domain Eukaryota; kingdom Metazoa; phylum Nematoda; class Enoplea; order Enoplida; family Ironidae; genus Trissonchulus; species Trissonchulus sp. WLG1_4. The sequence continues at coordinate 9,415 of JASANF010002111.1, read as the reverse complement.
TAATCATATCATTCAACGGGGCTGTGGCCTAATGGTTAAGGTGTGTGACTACGAAACACACGATAGTGGGTTCGATTCCCACCAGCTCTGGAATTTTTGCATTTTTTAGGACTGTGAAAGTGCACGTATGTTTTTCCTGTTGCGCCACAGCGCAACAGGTACTTTATACTTGGTTTGTATAGAATTTGCAGAATCTGTGCATAAAGAGACTTCCCTGTTATTTTGTGCAGGTAGGTCGAATTTCTAGTGTTATAATAACACTGGAAGGCCTGCCCTAACACTGGAACCTGTGTAATTTCCTACGTTAACAATAGAAAGACAGGTAGGCTGCTCGATATTGGCTAACGAGAAGACGCAAGTTGAAGAACAGCACCTGAAAATTGGCAGAATGCAAAAGTTGACAACCGGTGGGGTTTCGAACCCCCAAACTTCCGACTTGCAGTCAGATGCTCAATAAATGCTAACGCACTACCACCTGAGCCAACCGGTCTTGACTATTGCAGATCTTAGTTTTACAAATGTCAAAACAGAAAACCGAAATGATTACCTATTTGTTAGTTGCTTCTTCCTTACTGCTATTTTGTAAATTTTTATGTAAAACAGTGCGATTTACATGACGTGTCAATAGTAGAAAGACGGTACACGTATGCTGAGTTTTTGGTTTAACTTACTCGTTTTCAAAGTCTTGTATCGTGTGCATCTCGGTGGTCTAGCGGTATGATTCTCGCTTTGGGTGCGAGAGGTCTCTGGTTCGACTCCCCGATCATCTTTGATTTTTATGTGTTTCTAAATCAAACTTTTGCGAAAAATAGTTTAACTTGATCTTTCCTATCTAGAAACTTTCAACGGTCTACTTTTGGACATTCATACCTCTTTATTATTTTTCAGTTTTTTCAAATTTATATTTCAAATGAGTTTTTGATGAAAACGGGCCGAATACGTTGTCGGGTCGTAAGTTCACGTAATCCTATAACCCGTAACCTTTAATTTTTATGAGTTGAAACATGGAAACAACAAAACAAAAGTTCAGCATTAGTTGTAGCAAAGTGTTGTAGCTACACTTGAGACAAACTATTAATTTTCTAAAATGTTTGATATATTATGGCTTGAATTCAAAGCAATCTTGCGGCTATTTTCAATTTTAATAATAAACATGCTTGAATTTAGTTTCATTACTTTTTCTGTGTGACGTGACCACTAAATTTTAATTTTAATTAAACACACTGCACATAATACACCTTCTGTTAAAAGTACTCTCATTTTGCCCAAAGCTACGCCTCCTATAAAGCAAAAATATGAGCTCAGAAAACTAAACTAAAGCAGAAAATCGACTGCAGTGGACTGATACGGGAGCCTTGAAACTTGGCGTTTATTACAATTACCGACGGAACTGGTCACTGCACAAGATAGTTAAAACAATGTGACTAGTTCAGGCAGTGTCATATTCTTTCAATGATGCACTATTGGAATTATTAAAAGTTACTTTTGTTTGCGGTTAGATTTTACTGCGCAACAGGTCTAATGTTGTCAAACGTTCACCCTGCTAGTGCTCACTCACTGGATTACTTTTGCAGTAAGCTTCTGCTTGTTCCTGTTGTGCCACAGCACAACAGGTCTCTAATTTTGATTTCTGGCGGAATACACAGGGCTTGTAGTGCAATGTAAGTCTGTGTGTTAGTTTACTTTGCATTTTAGAGCAATTGTGCGTGCGCCACATCATTGCCTAGTGCTAAAATTACACAGTGAGCAGTGAAAAGTTTCAGTGTGCGTTTGTTTAGTGCATGTGTGTCACGTAGCGCGCGTGTGTCACATTGCTGATAGTACCTACAGTGTCTGTGATACGACAGAGATCACGCTGAGTCCAATAAAACTTACGTGAATCTGCATATACAGTAAAGACTTCGATACTGAAATATTTCATTCATGATCAGCGATACAGAGTGCAGATGCATTAACTACAGATACTTTAGTGTATGTTTGGTCGATGCCTTTTCAGAAACTGACTACATCCAGGTCAAAGTTGGAGCACTTATTGTTGGTGTATACCAGCGCGAGACACTAGCAACTGAGTTCAGAATCTCATTCATCAACAGACAGTTCTTGGCTTTAGCATTAGAATGTTTTTCTAATATACAAATTATTTTCTTTGAGAGACTTTGAGCTTGTTTTTACGCAATTTGTTGGAAGATAAAAATGCTTTCACCCTTTTGCATACACAGTTTACTGAAAAAACACTACTGTATCACTCTTTTGCACAATTTAGAGTAAAATAATTATTTGCTGCACAACAGGTTTTAGCTGACCCACTGGTCAGCTTACTTGAAAGTAATGCTTAATACTTACTGAAGGTTTTGCCGCAGATTGGGCTTGTTGTTTTTTACGCGGCCCCCTCAGGGGCCGCGTATATACTATATTCAGATTCTCCTTCAATGTAATTTCGGGTAGGTCGATTTTCTAGTGTTGAATAACACTAGAAAGGCAGGTACCTCTACAGCTCTGTAGCTTTCTCTTTGACAGCCTATCTTTTTTTCTGCAGTCACGAATCTCTAGATCAAATAAAGACAAAAGTGATGGACGCCGGAGTGGGATCGAACCGTTGAGCTGTCGGTTCGTATCGCAATCAGATGCTCCGTCCAACCAATTGCGCCAAACCACAACTGATGATAACTAGATTTATATGTACGATGTACCAGACTAGAATATTTTCATAAAACCAAGAGTACATAATAGCGTCTCACTCTATATAGAAGAAGAGTGAGACACTGTCCAGCCTGCCTGTGTTCTAGCACAAGCAGATGCGCTGGTCGTTTTCAGGCTACATGTTGACATTCTATGCAACATGTGACTGGCCAATCAGCGCGCAGATTCCCTGCGTAACACACTTTAGTATATAATCGCTGACGCGTTGATAAGCATTAAGATAGAGTTAAAAGCTTAATAACTCATTTTTTATTCATAGTCTGCTTGCAAAAACATTAAAAAAGGTTTGAAATCCTCTAGGGATATTTTGGCAAACTTTCAGCGAATTTGATTGAGAAACTTTTGAGATATAAACTTTTCTGAATTTCTTCAAAGTTTCTCAATCAATTTCGCTGAAAGTTTGCCAAAATATCCCCAAACGTATTTGCAAACCCTTTTTAATGTTTTTACAAGCAGACTATGAATAAATAATGAGTTATTAGCCTTTATCCCTATCCCGTTTTATGATTGGAGCACGTGCGCAGGCGTCGGCCAATCAGAGAATAGAAGCTCACTTCTGATTGGCCATCTTTGTTGGAAAAATTGGCAATCGCTGCAGCTTGAGTGAGACGGTACCTACATTAGTACATTGTACATTGTACATTGTACATTAGTTGATATTATCAGTCAAGTGTCGTGGCCTTATGGTGTAGCGGTTAGCACTCTGGACTCCAAATCCAGTTATCCGAGTTCGAATCTCGGCGAGGCCTTATTTTTTCAACTTAATCAGAAATTTTTTGAATGTTTTCGCAGTTTTCGACTTTAAAAAGCTGTTAATAGTTTCCATTAAAGCTTCGGAGTAACTCAGCAATAAAGGTATAGGGTAAAATGGGGTAATACGGGCAGAAATTTGACCCTTTTTGACCACATTACACCAACCGCCATGTAATTTTTTACTGGTAATAAGTAAATAGCTCATTTTTATAGCATCAATACTAGTCCCTAAGATCTGCATGCTTGTCAGGTATAAAGTTAATACTCTTTGTAAAACAAAAGTTATTAATCGCCAAACTTTATCTTGTAATATGGTCAATTTAGGGTTGTACGGTCACCTGCAACGGGTATTAATAATTCATAATTTCCTAAGTTCTCCTGTTTAAAATTTACGTCACGTATAGTCCAGTAACCCGTGTTTCTAATAGTGGAAAAACTTTACCAATAGCTTACTTATAGCAGAGTATTCAGCCTGTCAAATTTTACATTTTTTCCGACGTGGACTTTTGCCCAAACGCACGAAATCGAAGTAAATTTACGCGTCGTGGAATTAAATTGCTTATATTTCACATTTCAGTTCAGAATTTTCACAGTCATATCCACGATAGCAGAGGTATTTTTGTGCAAAGAACCAACCCATTTCGTTGATTGGTTTGCAGTTTTCAGGAGGTCAAAAATCCGTAGGAAAAAAATTGGGGTTTATGTAATTTGACACGGCTTACTGCTATAAGTAAGACTTGGAGTAAAGTTTTCACTGTTAGAAACACGGGTTACTGATAGAGTGACGTAAATTTTAAACAGAGAACTTAGAAATTATGAATTATTAAACCCGTTCAGTGACGTACAACCCTAAATTGACCATATTACAAGATAAAGTTTCGATAATAACTTTTTTTTACAAAAGAGTATTAACTTTATACCTGACAACATGCAGATGACTATATTGATGCTATAAAAAATGACTATTTACTTATTACCATAAAAATTAATGGGTTGTATGTGGTCAAAAAGGGTCAAATTTCTGCCCGTATTACCCCATTTTACCCTATACCTTTATTGCTGAGTTACTCCGAAGCTTTAATGGAAACTATTAACAGCTTTTTAAAGTCGAAAACTGCGAAAACATTCAAAAAATTTCTGATTAAGTTGAAAAAATAAGGCCTCGCCGAGATTCGAACTCGGATAACTGGATTTGGAGTCCAGAGTGCTAACCGCTACACCATAAGGCCACGACACTTGACTGATAATATCAACTAATGTACAATGTACAATGTACAATGTACTAATGTAGGTACCGTCTCACTCAAGCTGCAGCGATTGCCAATTTTTCCAACAAAGATGGCCAATCAGAAGTGAGCTTCTATTCTCTGATTGGCCGACGCCTGCGCACGTGCTCCAATCATAAAACGGGATAGGGATAAAGGCTAATAACTCATTATTTATTCATAGTCTGCTTGTAAAAACATTAAAAAGGGTTTGCAAATACGTTTGGGGATATTTTGGCAAACTTTCAGCGAAATTGATTGAGAAACTTTGAAGAAATTCAGAAAAGTTTATATCTCAAAAGTTTCTCAATCAAATTCGCTGAAAGTTTGCCAAAATATCCCTAGAGGTATTTGCAAACCTTTTTTAATGTTTTTGCAAGCAGACTATGAATAAAAAATGAGTTATTAAGCTTTTAACTCTATCTTAATGCTTATCAACGCGTCAGCGATTATATACTAAAGTGTGTTACGCAGGGAATCTGCGCGCTGATTGGCCAGTCACATGTTGCATAGAATGTCAACATGTAGCCTGAAAACGACCAGCGCATCTGCTTGTGCTAGAACACAGGCAGGCTGGACAGTGTCTCACTCTTCTTCTATATAGAGTGAGACGCTATTATGTACTCTTGGTTTTATGAAAATATTCTAGTCTGGTACATCGTACATATAAATCTAGTTATCATCAGTTGTGGTTTGGCGCAATTGGTTGGACGGAGCATCTGATCTAATAAACGACAGCTCAACGGTTCGATCCACTCCGGCGTCCATCACTTTTGTCTTTATTTGATCCATAAGATTCGTAACTGCAGAAAAAAAGATAGGCTGTCAAAGAGAAGCTACAAAGTGTAGAGGTACCTGCCTTTCTAGTGTTATTCAACACTAGAAAATCGACCTACCCGAAATTACATTGAAGGAGAATCTGAATATAGTATATACGCGGCCCCTGAGGGGGCCGTGTAAAAAACAACAAGCCCAATCTGCGGCAAAACCTTCAGTAAGTATTAAGCATTACTTTCAAGTAAGCTGACCAGTGGGTCAGCTAAAACCTGTTGTGCAGCAAATAATTATTTTACTCTAAATTGTGCAAAAGAGTGATACAGTAGTGTTTTTTCAGTAAACTGTGTATGAAAAAGGGTGAAAGCATTTTTATCTTCCAACAAATTGCGTAAAAACAAGCTCAAAGTCTCTCAAAGAAAATAATTTGTATATTAGAAAAACATTCTAATGCTAAAGCCAAGAACTGTCTGTTGATGAATGAGATTCTGAACTCAGTTGCTATGTCTGGGTGTATACACCAACAATCAGTGCTCAACTTTGACCTGATGTAGTCAGTTTCTGAAAAGGCATCGACCAAACATACACTAAAGTATGTCTCTGTATTAATCGTATCTGCACTCTGTATTCGCTGATCATGAATGAAATATTTCATATAGAAGTCTTTCTGTATATGCAGATTCACGTAAGTTTCTGACTCAGGTGATCTCTGTCGTATCACAGACACTGTAGTACTATCAGCAATGTGACACACGCGGCTACGTGACACACATGCACTAAACAAACCCACACTGAAACTTTTCACTGCTCACTGTAATTTTAGCACTAGGCAATGATGTGGGCACGCACAATTGCTCTAAATGCAAAGTAAACTAACACACAGACTTACATGCACTACAACCTATGCTATTCCGCCAGAAATCAAAATTGAGCCTGTTGTGCTGTGGCACAACAAGAACAAGCAGAAGCTTCTAAAAGTAATAAGTAGTGAGCACTGGCGGGGTGAAGTTTGACAACATTGAGCCTGGCAGTAAAATCTAACGCAAACAAAAGTAACTTTTAATCCCTCCCAATAGTGCATCATAAAAGAATATGACACTGCCTGAACTAGTCACATTGTTTTAACTAATCTTGTGCCATGACCATTGGTCGGTAACTGTAATAAACGCCAAGTTTGAGGCATTGCCGTAAACCCATTCCAGTCAATTTTCTGCTTTTAGTTTCGTTTACTGAGCTCATATTTTTGCTTTATAGGAGGCATCACTTTCGGCAAAATCAGCAGTACTTTTAACAGAAGGTGTCATTATGTGCAGTATTTTAATTAAATTTAAAATTAAGTAGTCACGTCACACAGAAAAAAGTAATGAAACTAAATTCAAGCATGTTTATTAAAAACATACGTGCACTTTCACAGTCCTAAAAAATGCAAAAATTCCAGAGCTGGTGGGAATCGAACCCACTATCGTGTGTTTCGTAGTCGCACACCTTAACCATTAGGCCACAGCCCCGTTGAATGATATGATTAAAAGTAGGTAGCTAATCGTTTTAGAGTATCGGTATGAAGAATGTTAAGTGAAGAGAAAGACACATTTTTTTCTGGGCTCTTCAGTTGACTATACCACCAACGTTCACGCGCTTGTAACATGTAAAATGTGTGACATCGCATACGTGAAGATATGCATCGATAATCGAAATCGATCGTCAACCTTTTATTTTCGTTGATAATACGAAGACACTAGACACGTACACACACAATCACAACACGTAAACACACGCATACAGCGTACAGGCTGCGTGTGGGCTACGCTAGGTCAATGCAGCAGGCTTTAGCGATGCACTGAAACTGAGCATGATTTACATGCATTTTCAGTTTCAGTGCATCAACTGAAATTAGTATGCACGGCCGCTGAGGCGGCCGCGCAAAAATCCACCTCGTGTGAAACAGGCTTAAGAGTGCTACTCTATTCATAAGCAGTGGTCTACCTTTAATAATATCATACCTGTTTTGAAAAAACAGTGTAACAACTAACGTCAGTTAACGTCAAGTGAACGCTGCTTTCAGAATCGTGCATTAGAATGTAGTTATTGACCTACTGTAGGCGTACATCTTAGTTATGATGACTTATTGCACTATACCTATATTATAAAAGCTATATATAATTTTGCAGTTTTTTTTCGATTTTGAACTCGTTTTTGGGGCACTTTTTTAGCCACAGCCGGAAAATTTTTTGCGATTTTTCGATTTTTTACTCAATTTAATTGCACGCTTTTGGTAATCAGCGCGGGCGGGGAGGTGGCGGGTTGAAGAAGCGTGTCTGCTGTTTGAGGGGAGGGGAGTGCCAACTCCCGGGAGGGTGATAATCCCACCTATGTCCATCTATGCTCGTATTGCGGAGACTCAATCCCCGATGGGAACGATGGTATATAGGTACATACAATTGTGTGGTGCACAGCAACTTCAAACAGAGGGATATATTTAGAAAATGGAATTTAAACACAAATCTATTTTAAGGAGGCGCGCCGGGAATCAAGCTTTTGAACATGATCCAAACTGGATTTTTTTCAGCTACAGTAACAGTTTATAGCTACGTATGTACAGTTTCACATAATTAGCATTCGTTTTTATTCACGTCTAAGTGAAAGTTGGCCAAAAAATCACTAAAGAATACTAAAGACACGCCATTGAAATTTTTATAGTTTGTAATTTGTAATTTTATATATTGCCAAACAATTTTCTTTAAACTGTATCACTTCAATGTATTTTTTACTATTTTTAATTTTTTTGACGTCCCTATCAATTTCCAGAGCGCCTCCTTAGACTCAATACCTCAAAGGAACGTGAATCTACTAAGAAAGAGTGTACTTTTGTATCAATGTATAATAAATTATGATCGCAATCAGAAAGCATTATTAGTTGCCATATAAATAGGCTCATTTCTTCGAAGTTGAGTTACTATAATCGTATCAGCAGATGTCAACTCAGCTATGAAAGTATATAAATTACATAAATTATATATAACAGGTGAACTCCATCAAATAAGCTTATATATGTAGTTTTAAGCTGCATCTCCTGAAATTTCTAACGGTTTAGATGTACCGTCGCCTCAGAAAACAAAGTTAACACAAGCAAAATGTTACTGCAAAGTAATCCAGTGAGTGAGAAGTGTGAACGTTTGACAACATTAGGCCTGTTGTGCAGTAAAAACATTGCAAACTACAAGTAAATTTTGATAAATGAATTCGAGAGTACTCTGCCTGAACCATACTTAATTGTTGCTTTCATTTGCACTTGTACTGTCACAAGTTTTCGTCGGTGCATGTAAAACACTCAAAACTTCAAGCCACCCCATAACGCTTACAGACTGAGCCAGCTTGTTTCAATTCCCCTTTAAAGTCTGTAATGATTGCTGATTGATAATGACAAGCGTGCGACAGCATTTAGTTTGATGTTTCAGACTTCACATAGACAGTCATTTCGTTAAACCAATATTTTGTGAAAAGGAAATCTCGTGTCCAATTGTTTGCTAAGTGATGATCGCTGAAAGCATGGTTGCCCTGCACTGTCCCAAAAACAGCAATCAATCAGTTCTCGAGAATATTGAGCACGAACCGGTGCGCTGTGGCGCAACAGGAAAAAGGAAAAAGTTGTAACAAGAGTCTACAAAAAATTCACGACTAAAGTTTGACCAAAAGTTTTCGCACCATGATACACAGAAGAAACTTTGCAAACGAATCAATAGTACATAGTTGCTAGCGCAAAAATTATGGCGTATCGGGGTTCTAGAAAGCTGGCGAATTTCCAAATGGACAAAAAACTGTCGTCAAATCGTGAAAAAATTCCCGTTTTAAAATTAAATGTAACCATATTTCACTGGCCTTCCTTTTTTGTGAAGCCAAAATTGCCGATTAAGGTATAAACTTAA
>JASANF010002108.1:0-16273 GCA_030248245.1 Trissonchulus sp. WLG1_4 | reverse complement strand
GGTCAGGGGGGACACTATTATCCTAACACCTAATGGGTCTCCAATGACAAATTGGCGACAAAAATCAAAATTTTTATGGCCTCTGCCCCAGAACTTGCACCACGAATCTCGCGTTTCGTTAGTAAATGCGCATGAGCGGACCCTAACTTTGTCGGGATGTTGCCGCAACGCACCATATGCCGCAGTTGGTCCAGACGGATACGTAGGATAAAGAAGTGAACTTCCAGGGATCACAATTTGCACCTAGTGTAAACTAGTGGAGTTTTATGGACGAGATTGTATGATATTCATTATGTGGGGGTGCCAAAATCTCACCTCGAACAAGGACAAATAAATCAAAATGACATAACGAATAAATAAATGCAAAACCAAGAAAGTATGAAAACAGGAAAATGGGGTGGGAACTGTGATAGTGTTGAGAATAGAAAGGAGATTAATAAGGTTCTAATCGTAAAGGCGAAGAGAGAGCCCTCGAGAAGTCAACTTAACTATAGCGTCTCACCTAGGACTTTACCTGTTTATGACGATGGGTGCAAATTATCTATTTGCTTCCATGTTCTTCTGCGTCTCTTCCGCACCAGCCTAAACCAATAATTTTTGGAAATATTAATATTAAAATTAATATTAATATTAAAAATCGAAAATTTTTGTTTTTATATTAATATTAAATTAAAACCAAATTGAGAATTTTATTTATATTAATATTTAAATTAAAATATTTCAGTTTATTTTTGGCATTTATATTAATATTAAATTAAAAAATAAATTGCAAACTTCATTTTTCATATTAATACTAAATTAAAATATTTTTACGGAATTGTATCTATATTAATATTAATATTAAAAATAAATTCCATTATTAAAATGAAAACGATCTTAATAGTAATTTGTAGTCTACAGGCGAACTGGCGGTAAAAATGATTCTCCCTAAAGTTCCATATTCTGAACTGTTTTATGTACATGACAATCAGGAGGGTTAAGAAATAAAAAGATTCTACATATATGAAAAATTTTCTTTATCTGATAAAATGATGGTTTTCTCTTCTGTTTCTTTTTGCCAATAACATGCTGTATCTGGGTGTTATCTTTATGTAAATGAGGACTACGAGATTTGTAAAAACTTTTTAACATGCAAATAACTTAGCCACGGCGACTTCCATTAGATTCTTTTTTGTTAAGGGTCGATTCCATCCTTTCAGCCTATATCCGTCAGCCGTGAAAATTACGCACGGTCTACTAACAGTGTATTATTATGATTATTACGTTATTTTGCCGAATGATCACGTATAAGGCTGTGACTCCCTGCGAGAGTATATAAACGATCCTTCATATATCTTCTCGAGGCTTGTCCAATGCCGCAGCGTAAGGCGTGTATTTTCCATCACAATATATGTTTTTTGGCGCATAAAATGGAGGTACATTTTAATAGAATTACTAAATTTACCTAACACAACGTGTTTCTGACACTTTTTTCCCCGCAGGCAGTTTCAATGTCAATTCATGACAGTGCATGAATCAGATACGCCGCACTAATCAGATTTGAGATTTTGTAGGAGTCAATTTACTTAACAAATAGCATTAACTGAAGACTCAGCTGGTGTTTCAGCGTAATCACTGACAATTAACTCCTGAGTCTTGTGCGTTAAATTGAGTATATAAACTTAATCATAGAACTGTTCAATTCTGACTAACCAGTTGCTGACATTAAAGCTGGGTCGTTTTCAGACAAGGACAGTGCATTTCTACCAGTTTGCTGATAGGCCAAATTTTATTATCTGAACGATATACACTTCCGGCCAGAAATAGTGTCCTTTTGTCATCGCGGAGGCGAAGATGCGAAAGGCCTTCGCGAATTCGCGCATATATATTAAATTAGAGCAAAGGCAAAACTAAATTGATTGCAGCTAGTGTGCCAAGGCCCAGTGTCGGCTACATACATCTGCGTGAAATACGTACACTATATCATTACGCGTATGTAAGCAGGCTCACCCTTTGACCTACCGAGGGATGTAAGAAAGAGAACATTAATTATGACCGGAAATATTCTAAGACGCGAAGAAAGGATCTTCGCTTTCGCGAAAATTGGCACCCTACTTATGGCCGGGGACTGTATATAGAACTGTAGATTTTAAGACTTGAGGTCGATCAATACTTACAGCCAATCGTGCATATGGCTAGATTGTGGCGTGATTACTTTCATAATTTTGCCGGCTGAACGGACATACGGCTGTAAGTATGCAAATTGACCTGGCGCTGATGTGGTTAAATAGCATACCTACAGTTCTATGATAGAGAAAATCTAAGGTCACTTCAGCATAACCTACATATGTCCTATATGTGCAGCTGGGGGAAAGGGGCAGCCCGTCTATCGGAAAATTTTCAGGATGTCACTAGTTAAATAAATATAAACCTACGTTAGTTCCTATAGTTAAGGTCAACTGTTTGAGTAATATCTCAAATCTATCTCACACACTTGTTCAATTGTGCACAATTCCACATCTTTCCATAGAACTATTGGTCTTATCAAAAAGTTATACCAAGGTTGAGGGTACATTTGTTCAACATATGTAATTATGATCTACACTATACAGTCCTTTTCTTTCTTTGTTGTTCCTGGTCCCCCTTTTTGTTTTCCCCTTTGGGTTTTGAAAACAATGACAGGTGTGCCCCATACACTCTGGGTGTGCCGAAGAACGGTACGACGAAATAGAAAGTAAAATTGCAATAGGCAAAAGGGACCGTATATACACGAGAATAATATAACCATAACTAGACCAATTTTATATATCAAAAATGGGTCAGAGAAGTGAGAATAAGCGTGTATACGCGTCTTCTCTTCCGAATTTTGAAAAAAACGTTGCTTGTCGTTTTGGCCGGTCTCCCGGTGTGGTGGGTGGGAATGGATTCCACGTCTTCCTAATTAGGGAATACGCCACCAATGAGCTATGCAAGCACCGTTGACCGGCCTAAAGTAGGGCCTTTTTAAAAATTAGACAAAAAGTTAAAATTGTTCTTGGTAATACAAGCACAGTAATAATTAGGTCACCCCCGGGCACAAGGTATATTAAAATTAGGGACAACCAAAATTAAACCCGAAACTAAAACGGTATTCGTCCCACCTCGATATATAAATTATCCTACCATGACTATTTTCTCTATATATTTAAAAAGAACGGTTTTAGATTCGTAAAATTAAGGTTTCCCTGGTTGATCCGACCCCTCTCCCCGACTCTGAACTCCGTAATTTTCATTTTGTCTATAGAGAAGAGGGGAGGGAGGAGGTAGAGACCTAGACCGAAATGGAAAAAGACCCACATCTCAAACTTCTTACAAACTCACATGCAAAACGAACCTAGAACCGTCCCTATTCTGCCAACTTGTCTCGGGTACTTGTTATATTGGTTTTGTATTATGCCTTCGTCGTGTTTGTTATAACTACTAGTCAGGTGTATGTTTTCTGCAAATACGTTCCCATATTTAGGGAACGAGTCCGTTTGAGTTTCCTCGAAATTTTGACTTCTTTTTACACAAAAACCTCTTAGAAATTTCCCTACTGAAAAAGTTCGGGCCGAACTTTATAGGAGAGAGAGGGATGTGAAGTATGTGTTACAAATGTGAATAGGCTTTAAAACTAGTTCTATTGTCTTTCTATTCAAAACATTTGAACATACGGTGAACCTATTTACAAAGTGTGAGTAGACTTCGCTATGCCTTTGGCTTAGACGATAATTGGTGTAGCCACGAACTTCACGACGGTCGGTCTGGTTTTTGCCCTGTTGGGTTGCGTTTGCTATTGTATTGCCCCAAATTGCCTATATCTGCCCCATGCCTTGTTTTCTTTGCCAATAAACCTATTTCTAGTATTTTCTGTGTTTTCCTGATGTTTTTCTAGTCGTTTGATATTTTACGTACTTTTATGGGGTTTGGGTAGTTTTGGGTACATGGCTAGGGCCCTATCTTTTAGCCTAGGACGGAGACACTTCGGTTCGGACTGGAATCTAGACCCTAAGACCTTCACATATATATATATATATATATATATATATATATATATATATATATATATATATATATATATATATATATATATATATATATATATATAATATATATATATATATATATATATATATATATATATATATATATATATATATATATATTTATTATTTCGAAATGCCAACTGGCTAGCCCTGAAAATGCCCAGAATTAAGCAAGAGAGGCTGACCAAAAATTAATGACATAAAACTGAAATTGTCATCAATATATGACAGCCGCTACTTAACTGATCGTTTGAAATTGACACTGACAGTTAAATATCAGCAATTAACGGTCATCTAGTTATGAAGCTAGTTGATGAGCAGTTCAAGGAAAGGCAGTACAAAAACTGGTCCAAACTGTCATGCTTTAATGAACAGCTGATTTCATTGTTGTGTAGATGAGGAGCCGTCAGAACTAGCTTTAGCCATGAATAAGTTTTTCCTATCCTTAGCAAATGATAAGGGTTAAGTTAATTCTGTGGGTAAAGAGAACTTAATTATATAATTGAAAGGAAGGCTAACGTGGACCGTTGAGGTGAAAACATTAGCCGTTAAAAAGCAACAACCGACTAATTCAAAGTGTAACGGCTTTACTGTATAGTGTAGATCATAATTACATATGTTGGACAAATGTACCCTCAACCTTGGTATAACTTTTTGATAAGACCAATAGTTCTATAGAAGGGCTGAATTGTGCACAATTGCAACAAGTGTGTGAGATAGATTTGAGATATTACTCAAACAGTTGACCTTAGCAATAGGAACTAACGTAGGTTTATATTTATTTAACTAGTGACATCCTGAAAATTTTCCGATAGACGGGCTGCCCCTTTCCCCCAGCTGCACATATAGGACATATGTAGGTTATGCTGAAGTGACCTAGATTTTCTCTATCATAGAACTGTAGGTATGCTATTTAACCACATCAGCGTTAGGGTCGATTCATACTTACAGCCGTATGTCCGTTCAGCCGGCAAAATTATGAAATAATCACGCCACAATCTAGCCATATGCACTATTGGCTGTAAGTATTGATCCACCTCAAGTCTTAAAATCTACAGTTCTATATACAGTCCCGGCCATAAGTAGGGTGCCAATTTTCGCGAAAGCGAAGATCCTTTCTTCGCGTCTTTGCGAATATTTCCGGTCATAATTAATGTCTCTTTCTCACATCCCTCCGTAGGTCAAAGGGTCAGCCTGTTTATGGACATACGCGTAAATGCACATAGCGTACGTATTTCACGCAGATGTATGTAGCTACACTGGGCCTTAGCACACTAGCTGCAAATTAATTTAGTTTTGCCTTTGCTCTAATTTAATATATATGCGCGAATTCGCGAAGGGCCTTCGCATCTTCGCCTTCGCGATGACAAAAGGACACTATTTCTGGCCGGAACTGTATATCGTTCAGATAATAAAATTTGGGCCTATCAGCAAACTGGTAAGAAATGCACTGTCTTGTCTGAAAACGACCCAGCTTTAATGTAGCAACTGGTTAGTCAGAATTGAACAGTTCTATGATTAAGTTTATATACTCAATTAACGCACAAGACTCAGGAGTTAATTGTCAGTGATTACGCTGAAACACCAGCTAAGCTTCAGTTAATGCTATTTGTTAAGTAAACTGACTCCTACAAAATCTCAAATCTGATTAGTCGGCGTATCTGATTCATGCACTGTCATGAATTGACATTGAAACTGTGGGGGACAAAAGTGTCAGAAACACGTTGTGTTAGGTAAATTTAGTAATTCTATTAAAATGTACTCCATTTTATGCGCCAGAAAACATATATTTGATGGAAAAATACACGCTTACGCTGCGGCATTGGACAAGCCTCGAGAGGATATATGAAGGATCGTTTATATACTCACAGAGTCACAGCCGTATACGTGATCATTCGGCAAAATGACGTAATAATCATAATAATACACTGTTAGTGACGTGCGTAATTTTCACGGCTGAGCGGATATACGGCTGAAAGTATGAATCGACCCTTAACAAGAAAGAATCTGAGTGAAGTCGCCGTGGCTAAGTTATTTGGTCAGAACTTGCGAATCTCGTAGGTCCTCATTTACATAAAGATAACACCCAGATACAGCATGTTATTGGCAAAAGAAACAGAAGAGAACCATCATTTATCAGATAAAGAAAATTTTTCATATATGTAGAATCTTTTTATTTCTAACCCTGCCTGATTGTCATGTACATTAAAACAGTTCAGAATATGGAACTTTAGGGTAGAATCATTTTTACCGCCAGTTCGCCTGTAGACTTGCAAATTACTATTAACGTTATTTTAATAATGGAATTTATTTTTAATATTAATATTAATATAAATACAATTCGTAAAATATTTTTAATTTAATATTAATATAAATAAAGTTTGCAATTTATTTTTAATTTAATATTAATATAAATGCGATTCCTGAAATATTTTTAATTTAATATTAATATAAATAAAATTCTCAATTTAGTTTTAATTTAATATTAATATAAATACGAAAATTTTCGATTTTTAATATTAATATTAATTTTAATATTAATATTTCCAAAATTATTGGTTTTAGCTAGTGCAAAAAACACAGACATTGCAAGCAAATGCAATAATTTGCACCCTCGTCATAAACAGTAAACTTAGGTGACGCTATAACGTGACTTCTCGAGGCACTCTCTTCACCTTTACGATTCAACCTTCCTTAATCTCCTTTTGTCTCTCAACACTATCACAGTTCCACCACATTTCCTGTTTCACTTTACTTGGTTCCTGCGTTGTTGTCGTTCTGTCATTATTATTTGTCCTTGTCCGAGGGTAAGATTTGGCACCCCACGTAATAAATACTCAATCTGGTCCATAAAACTTGGCTAGTTTACACTAGTCAACTATCTAAAAATCACAGGGTTCTTCCTGGAAGTTCACTTCTTTGTGTTACGTATCCCATTACTGGACCAACTGCCACATATGGATAGCTCGTTAGGGCAACGACATCGACAAAGTTAGTCACTCATGCACACACTCTAACGAAACTCAAAAGCAAGGAACATTCATCCACAAAATTGCAGGGGTCTGGGGGCAGTAGCCACCAGGAAAAAAGTTGAGGAAATTTTTGATTTTTACGCCAAATTTGTCAATTGGAGACCGGACCATAAAAACCATTGCGGGTGTTAGGGATAATAGTGTCCCCCCCTAAAATTTGTCCACCCGGACACCTTTATATGTGGTCCCCCGCCCGGACACTTTCATCCAGATAAATGTGTCCGGGGGGCCACTATTATCCGGATAAAAGTGTCCGGGAGGGGGGACACATTTATCCAAGAGGGGACACTTTTATCCATATAAAAGTATCCGGCGGGCAATTTCATCTAGACAAAAGTGTCCGGGGCGACACTTTTATCTAGATGAAAGTGTCCGGGGGACAAATTTTTGGGGGGACACTTTTATCCCTGACAAGGGGAGGGGAACCCTTGTGTAATATTTCAGACGAAAAAATTTTGGGGTTGGGGCGGTGAATCCCCCCATTTCCCCACCACCCCTGGCTACGCCCCTGGAGAGCCCTACATTTACGGCACAAAAGAATCCTAGGGTTTATTCCTTTACCGGATTAAAGGGTTAATTTTAATCGGACTAAACAGTTTAAGAAGTATGCTGAAAAATGCCATTCCAAAACCTCCAAATTAAATGTACTTAAATTTTATCTTAAATTTTTGTTTTTTAGTCGGACTAAACGGATTTAACTATGCACGCTACTGTTAAGCGGGTATGTTAATTTAGTCCAGTGGTAGTTTTGGAATCGGGTCAGACTAAAATTAAACTGCTGACTTATTTTAACTCGTTCAGTCCATTTAACCCGATTTGCCATTCCTAAACCTCGGACTAAAATAAGTCCAGTCCGTTTGATCCGGTAAAGGAATAGGCCCTTAGTGAACAGTAAAACACCATCAGGGGATGCAGTGGGGGTGTCAGTAGGGAAGTTCAGGGGGGATGAGATTTAAACAGTTAATTTTAAAGTTAAAAAAGGATGAAGTTAAAACTATTATCCTGAAATTTTTATGGGCCGTTTTAGTCCATGCTGTCAAATGTGACCACCTTCACGCAATCGGTGTTCTTGATGTTTTACTATAATTCAGAAAATTTCAAAACTTTTTGCTTTCGCTCAGGCATATGTACCTCACCCTATAGTATTAAGTATTAACAGAGCAACCGTGCACCTGCCATACTTGAAGGGCGAAGGCTAGTAATAAACTACAACATTGACTGTACATATCTGACTGTAGAAGGCTGGGCTGACGGCTGACGTCGCAGTCGAAAATTTTAATGCGGCCACAAAGAAAAAAAGAGGTTGAGACATGACATTGGGCTATCGAATCGTGCAAAAATCAACATCGTCAGTATTGACAAAAATTTCGTGTGAAGGGACGCTTTGCAACCACAAAAACTGTTTTGCGCCTATGCTTTACACGTAAAATTGATTTTTTGGAAGCCCCAAGCAAAAAATTGGCAAAAGCATTGGTTCCAGTTTGTTACATCTGCGATGCGCCTTCCCTTGGGCTACATTGTGTACAAATTTGAAGCGAATCGGAGAACCTAAAATTTTCACTTTTACAGGTAGCTCCCCCCCTTAATCCGGCAAAGGAATGGGCCCCTTAATAATAGCCATGCCAATGTGACTTCACAGACAAGTTTCGGGTTGAAAAGCGAACACACGAGCTACGCTGTATTTAAATTAATATTAAAATTGTATAAAATGCATTTTTAATATTAATATAAATGCAGCGTGTCAGTTTCTGCATAGGCATATACTTGTCTTGTATATGCCCAGCCGTTATTAAAAAGAATATTAAAAATAAAGTGCTTTTTAATATTAATACGGCCAATTTATTTTTAATTTAATATTAATATAAATACAATTGTTAAAATATTTTCAATTTAATATTAATATAAATAAAATTCTCAATTTATTTTTAATTTAATATTAATATAAATACTGTTCCTGAAATATTTGTAATTTAATATTAATATAAATAAAATTCTAAAATTATTTTTAATTTAATATTAATAAAAATATTAATATTAAAAGTATTTTAAATACAGACTTTTAATAT
Organism: Trissonchulus sp. WLG1_4; assembly: GCA_030248245.1. Classification (NCBI taxonomy): domain Eukaryota; kingdom Metazoa; phylum Nematoda; class Enoplea; order Enoplida; family Ironidae; genus Trissonchulus; species Trissonchulus sp. WLG1_4. The sequence continues at coordinate 7,132 of JASANF010002108.1, read as the reverse complement.
TAATATTAATTATTAAAATAACGGTACAAAGGGTTTAACTTCTAAATTGCTAAAGTCTGACCAAAAATTGCTGGACCCCGAGACAGCAGAATTACGAAAACAAACGACTGCGAGCATCTAGCAGAGCATAGCGAGTAGTCACAAAAATCACGCTATCTGTTTTATCTCAGGAATCAGCATTTTCGGTCATATGTTTAGTTATGCAGTGTAATATCTTAGTTCTCGTTAACAGAAGAAATCTAAACTGGGCTTTAGTACTTTATACTACTCCATTTATTATAAAACATTATCACCGTCAATAATTGTCTTTAAAACGAGTATTACTTGAATTGACAAAGTATAGCACAGTATATGCTGTCTATGACCGTACATACTAGTTCAAAATCTTGCATGCGAAGCTAAATTTCAAATTTAATAGGATCTTTATCTTCAATAGCATGTTCTCTAGACTGTTTATATTGAGCACGATTGAGTGGCTAGAATAAACACTTTATTTTGTCATAGGCATAGCCATAAAAATTTAAATATGATTTTATACAAACTACAATGCTTAGGGTCGATTCATATTTACAGCCGTATGTCCGTTCAGCCGACAAAATGAGGAAATAATGACGTCACACGCGCTAGCTGATCCACTGCTCTAGGCTGCTAGTGACGTCATTCTGCAGGCTGAACGGACATACGGCTGTAAGTATGAATCGAGCCTTGTGATGATTATATCTGAGGGTCCATTCCTTGCTGGATTTAACAAGCGCAAAAAACTTCAACTCAGCACGTTTAGTACAGAAGTTCGTTAAGTCAGACTTAAAATTCTTAGAATAAATAGAGTAAAAAACAAGCTCTTCTGCTGAGTGAGAAGTTGTTATTGTGAGGATTGAGTGTCAATATTCCAGAGGAAATATAAAACGCGGCCATTATTTGTGAATAAAATGATTGTTCAACTCCAATTTCCGAACACATTTATTGCTGAGTTAGCTGCAAAGCTTTATTGGCAATTTATAAAAAATTTAAAACTGATTTATTAAACATTCTAAACAGCATAATTGATTAATAAAAAAATTAAACATTCTAATTCTAAAATGCATAAGTGATTATTAAAAAATTAAGCCTTATCGAGTTTTGATCTTGGGTCAGTGGGTTGAGAGTCCAAAGTGTTAACCACTACACCACAAGGCCATAACAGCAAACTGTTAACTGTGATTAATGTACGTTTTGATGCCGCACTAAATGACCAATAAAAAATATCTTTAGCAATATGAATGTTGTGAGGCAAGGGTTGTATTACTGGAGCCATAAATATTGAAGCTCAGTCATATCAATTTTACCTGTAATTTTCAACTGGCGCACTGCACACCTTGCTAGGTGTCGTGGTTGGATAGTCTTCGGCGATTTTGAACTGTCAGTCCCATTAGCTCAGGTGATAGAGCAACGGACTGGGAAACGAAAGGTTAGTGGTTTGATTCCACTCAGGCCGTAATTTTGTCTTTCTTCGTATCGTCTGTGATCCTTCCGAAACTAAAGCGCAAGATCGACCTACCTGCCCTTCCAGTGTTATTTAACACTGCAAATTCGACCTACCCGATTTAACATGGAAACCTGAGATTCTGAATATAGTATATACGCGGCCCCCAAAAATAAAAAAAAATAAAATAAAACGTTTTAATCAGGTAACGAAATAAGCGGCAAGCCTAAAAGGGTTTGAACCAACTAAAACTTTGATAAGCTACAACTGACTTCAAACATTATTGTAATCGTTACTTAATAGCCTTCAAACTCGTCTCAAATTTAATTACAGACCGCGCGTGAACAGCCTTTTTCCGGGTGCTAAAGGACACGACATACATAGACACCAAACTTGACAGGCCAATTTTAATTATACCTATGCCAATTTTAATTATACAGCCGAAGCAAAAGGGAACCAAAGTCTTCTGGAAACAACTCTAAGATTAAATATCTAAGTCGACTGTTTCTCACCTGTAATCAGAAGAATGACTTAGTTTCGTTTTCACGAATAATAGTTGATACCCCCTGCTTGTCGTCAAAATCACAACATTGTGACCAGAGATGCACCAGAGGAATAGGCGAGACGGAGGTGCCCGACCCGACACCTGGTGCTACCTAGTTTTGGTTCTTTTCACAGTTTTCGATTTTCAATTCAGTTTCGAGGCACTTTTTTGGCCGCAGCAGAACAATTTAGGTATTTTTTGCTTCTTTATGCAATTTAGGGGTACTTTTTGGCTATTAAAAGCAGGGTTGGAAGGGGGGGGGGCCTGCTGTCTGAAGGGGGGGTCAAAACCTCTTCTGAGGCGGGGTGTTGGATACCCCTTTACTTTCTTAACAAATAATCAACTCAATTTAATTTTTCTAAAGTAAAATTTCACATTGCTGAATTTTTAATGATCTTTTTACAAATACTGAAGTTGAAAAATTATATTTATATAATATGTTTATTTATAATGCTGTCTCGGAGAACCCCGCTTTTCAAACGCATGCAACAAAGCCTTCAATGTTCAAAGTTTTAAAGAAGTCTCCAATGTGCAAAGCTTTACTTCTGCTGCTCACGTCTAGAAGTTATCAACTGCAGGCCCAGTACTTAAGGGGGTAATTGCGTTTTTAGGTGTTTTTTTGCAAAGCCATAGCTCAGCGTATACAAACTCAAATCACAAGCGGTCTTTTGCATTAGGTAGAACAATATCTTTCCTAAATGTATGCCATGCATTGAAATTTAACCTGTGATTTTGTTTCCAATATAAGCGACTAAAACAAGATCCTTTCCAAAATATTACAGTTTTTTCCAAAAAGTTTGCGCCACAGCTCTGAATCATACGATTACCTGTTGGGGCTGAAAGTTGGTAAGGTTTTTGACATGTTTAAAATCCCCAGGCATGTCCCCCACTTTTTTAATAACTAGTCAATTTACTGAGAAAATAGCTGAAAAGCAAACGCACCGAAAATTTAAGATATGTTCTTGTAATTAAAACACTCTAAAAACGTCCACAAATGAAATTTCGAAAAAGTGAGAGACATGCCTGGGGATTTTGACCTTTACAGTACTGTCCTAAAAATTCATGCTCAGGCGTCACTTATAACTTGAGTACTGGTGGCGCAAAGTTTACATAGAAATCACAAAAACCTCGAAAACGCAACTACCACCTTAATCGAGCCTGCTACTTGTAGCAAAACCACTACTATGCAGCGTTAAAGCACAAATTTGGACACTGACTGGCAACTGTTGACATAATTTTCATAATTCTACATATGTCTGATTTGTTTTGGCAGGGATCAAGCTTACAATAACATCAAACTCCACTGCATTACATAAATAAATATTTATTTTTTTAATATGAAGTAGATAAATAAAGTGAATATTTGTTGCATACTAAATCTATAATGACTACAAATTGTTAAAAAGTAAATAGTACGATAACAAAAACACAAATGACATAAAAGTATCTCATACTTTCGTATGTTCAGCATACCTAAAATATGTAATAAAGTAAAATAAGTAAAATTTCTTTTATGAAGAAATTTTGTTAGGATATTTACTCCTTGAATACTAGATTGTCGTGGGATCATGTTGGTGGCTTTCAGAGCAGTGGCAAGCTTTTTAAACTTCTTTTTATGTGCGCATATTTCAACAGGGGGCTTGGAATCATTAGCATGCTCAAATAATAATAATATTAAACAATTTTTTTCATTACTTTAGTATTTGTAAAAATTGAGCAAAATTTTAGCAACATAAAATTTAACTTTATAAAATTTAAATTTAATTGCATAAAGATTATTTGTTGTAGTGTGTGTGCCGAAAAACAGCCCCCTGCCACAAACTAATAGGAAATCTTTTCATATTGCCGTTTGAAATACTGACACCTATTTACCACATTAGCTAGGCCAGCATAACAAAACCCGTGGAGTCAGCTGGAATCAAACTGACTCCTTGATTCCGGAATCAGACTGATTCCGCTGAAACTGATACTGTTGATTAATGGTCAAAACTTTTGACGTTAGTTACGTCAATGGAATCATGACTCCGACTCTGACTCCGGAATCAGGGGTTGGTGATTCTGAGCGGTACTGTAGTATCTTTTGACATCGAACAAACTCCTTCAGGCACAATCAAGTACTTACCTACCCACATACCGATTCAGAAAAAGATATTCTCAATGTTTGAAAGAAAGAAATGTAGGCTCCGGGAATGACCCCTGATTGGAAAAATTTGAGTTTTTGTCGGTAGCAGGGTGGATCTTGTCCTGAGAGGGGGATTGTCCTGAAATCTCAATCCCTAGAAAGCGGCTTGCAACCCCCCCCCCCAAAAAAAAAACCACCCTCTGTACCCCATGAATGTACATCCATGATTGCTATGATTTAGAATCAGGTTGTTATGCATGAAGTAGATATGCCAGCAACGACAAATAACAAAATGACTAAGTATTGAGGCAATATTAAGCAATCAACAAATTTTGTCAATTTCATACCGCACACTTTTATCCTGGATTTGTTTCGCAGACTTTATAATCAATTTAACAAGTTACATAATGTACTAGCAAATTCGAGACAACCGCTAAATTGTCAGGACGCAAACTAAAGCCGATTAAAGTTACTCAAAACTTGAGAAACTTCGCACAAACTCGTGAGGTGTGAACACAACAGCGAGTAAGTGCGTTTCTAGAATTCGCTATGCCAAGCATTCGAATGCGAGTTTCTGAAACTTATTCTCTGATTTAATCGCATTAAATCTCAGTAATACTGTCGTTCACAGAACTGAGAGTTTAATTACCCTTTAGTCGCTTAGTTGTCAACTGTGGAATAAAGTTTTTTTGAAAAAGTTCCAGAACTTTGTTTCATGTGTAACTACATTATAATAACTTTGATTAATGAATCATCATTATTTTAGTAGAATTAAAAAGTCGCATTTGGTCCATACTCTATTCTGTCCAGAAGTGCTTAGAAGGATTTAAACAACTTTTAACGTCTCAGAAGGTGTTAATACTGTTCCGGATACCTTAAAGGTTAAACCCACAAGGTTAAACTTGATGCGATGAGAGGATGCGAACTAAAGTTAAATAATGGAAAACAACAGGAACAGATATCAACTAAAGTCTAACAAACAAGCCGAATCTGCGGCAAAATCTTCAGTAAGTATAAAGCATACACTTTCAAGTACATTGGCCAGAGGCCATTGTAAACCTGTTGGGTCAGTTAAATGATTCAGTTTTTGTAAAAAACGGATAATTTTGCAGCCAACAAAACTGCAAAATCTCAGTCAAAAGCCTTTAAATAGTGAAGTTTAATCACTGTATGTATGTACTCTGCAGCCATTTTTTCCTCTTGTGCTACAGCACAACAGGTCTTTAATTTTGATTTTGGCAGAAAACACAGAGATGGCAGTGCAATGTACATAAGTTTGTGCGTTAGTTTACTCTGCATTTTAGAGCAATTGTGCGTGCGTCACATCATTGTCTAGTGCAAAAATTACACAGTAAGCTGAGAAAAGTTTCAGTGTGCGTTTGTTTAGTTCATGTGTGTCAAGTAGTGCGCGTATGTCACATTGCTGATATTACTGAATGATGCGGGCCTTGTGTACAGGCATAACTTATCACATACACAGGAGTGATAATTTACACGTGTAAAAGGAAGTCTATGAAACAGTAAGAAAACTGAAATTACATTTGACTCAGGAGATTAACCCAGCCCTACTATTCGTTTTCTTTCTTTTCACTTTTCATCTTTCATAAAGCGTTTTCTCTGACGCGATTATTGCAACATTTTAATTTTCCGGCGAAATGTAGTCACTCGAAGGTCATGAAAGGATCACTTAATCAATATATTTTTCACTCAAAAAAGCACTAGTTTTTACATAATTTGTGATGAGGTTTGGCGCTAACCTATAATAGGACGCGTAAGATAGAAATAAATTCAATCTTTTGCATACACATTTTGCTGAAAAAAAACTACGTCAATATTTTTCATACACATTTGGCAGTAACATAATTAATTGCTGCACAACAGGTTTTAGCTGACCTAACTGGTCAGCTTACTTGAATGTAATTCTTAAAACTTATCGAAGGTTTTGCCGCAGATTGGGCTTGTTGTATTTGCGTTACTTTTGAAGCAGGCAACGCTGTCAAGTGTCAACATTGGCAAACACTCGAATTGAAGAATAAGTTTTATTTGATGTAAAAGCTTAAAATTTCAGGAATCTCAGTAGTTGAGTGGCTAGTCTGTTAGGTTTGTAACCATAAGGTCACTGCTTCGATTCCTAGTGCATCATTAGTTTTTTGACTTTTGCATTTTCGCCTACCGCTGAACATCTACTGTAAGAAGACAAGTGAAAATACAAGGCATTTCGTAGTGACAGATGCAAAAGTACGGTAGAAGACGTGTAAAACACACCCCGCACACAAGCACTTTAACGCTAGCAGTGTGTTAAGATTCCAAAATCAAAATTAAAGACCTGTTGGGCTGTGGCCCAACAGGAAAAATAGTTGCACCACTTGAGAAAACGAAACATGTAATTTCGTTACAAAAAGACTAAATTTTGACTATCAAGAGTACGGCAAGTAGTCGCAGATGTACCTTAGACCTTCAGCTTGGTTTTCACTAAAACACAGCTACGCTTTAATTTCAGTTGAACTAAGCGGAACGAAACGAAGTGAAAACGAAAACGAAAATGAAATTATTTCTATTGCGACCGAAAAGTTGTAAGCCTACACACTTGATTTGATTAGTTCTTAATGGATGAGAGCGCCTGTCTCTTTCTGCTGCCCTGAATATTGCTTTACTATTCATGTAGTTAAATATACTAAACTTTGAAGAAGCATACCGCCATAAACCACAACTGAGACCGCCTCAGCTGCCAAATTACACAACAAGCGAAAACTAAAACGAAGCAGAGCGAAAACGAAACGAAATTGAACGAAAGCAAAAATGAAAGCGAAAACTAAAACTTAATTTTTATCAACTGAAATTAAAGCGTAGCTGTACTTGCAAATAACCAAATATGTTGGTCAAGTAGCTTGTTCAATAATAAACTTCAAATCTGTTTCTTCTGGTAAAACAAGTTATGACAAACCAGATAAACCAGAAAATAAGCAGTGGACTTCATATGAATTAGCCACATCTAATTTAGCCT
>JASANF010002107.1:0-18552 GCA_030248245.1 Trissonchulus sp. WLG1_4 | reverse complement strand
GAAAATAGCTGTTTTTTTAAACCCGTTGTGTAGACAAGGTCTATAAAAAACTATGATGAGACTGTAATTTTACTGTTTCACCAAGAGTACATAACAGCTTCTCACTCTATATAGAAGAAGAGTGAGACACTCTCCAGCCTGCCTGTGTTCTAGCACAGGCAGATGCGCTGGTCGTTTTCAGGCTACATGTTGACATTCTATGCAACATGTGGCTGACCAATCAGCGCGTAGATTCCCTGCGTAACACACTTTAGTACAAATCGCTGATGCGTTGATAAGCATTAAGATAAAGATAAAAACTTAAGAACTCGTTATTTATTCATAGTCTGCTTGCAAAAACATTAAAAAAGGTTTGCAAATACCTCTTGGGATTTTTTGGCAAATTTTCAGCGAAATTGATTGAAAAACTTTTGAGATATAAACTTTTCTGAATTTCTTAAGTTTCTCAATCAATCTCGCTGAAACTTTGCCAAAATAAACGTAAAGGTATTTGCAAACCTTTTTTAATGTTTTTACAATCAGACTATGAATAAATAATGAGTTGTTAACCTTTATCCCTATCCCGTTTTATGATTGGAGCACGTGCACAGGCGTCTGCCAATCAGAGAATAGAAGCTCGCTTCTGATTGGCCAGTCACATGTTGCATAGAATGTCAACATGTAGCCTGAAAACGACCAGCGCATCTGCCTGTGCTAGAACACAGGCAGGCTGGAGAGTGTCTCACTCTTCTTCTATATAGAGTGAGACGCTATTATGTACTCTTGGTATCACTAACCCTAAACAGTTAAGAATTTAACAATAAGATTTACCCATGCAACTATATAACTAAAATTATAGGTATCATACTGTCTTGAAAAAACAGTGCAATAACTAACGTCAATAACGAAGTACACGCTGTTAGATTCGCAGCATGCATCTAGAATCTAGTTATTGCACTGCTGTAGGCGTGCATCTTAGTTGATGACTTATTACGCGGCCCCCTCAGGGGCCGCGTATATACTATATTCAGAATCTCAAATTTCTATGTAATTTCTGGTAGGTCGATTTTCCTACGTTAAATTACACTGGTTGGGGAGGTAGGTAGCTCTCACTGTGCAAATGTAATTTCGCAAGACAGAAAGCAGGACTTCGCGAAATCGAAACAGTGAGCCCGGGGTGATTCGAACCACCGACCTTCTGATTTGTATCAAATGCTCAGTAGATACAAGACAATCTACTATCTGAGCCAACCGGGCTTAAGAGGATCGATTCTAAAAGTATTGTTATTGCAGAAATCCTAAATGACTACTACGTAAAGCTATTGTAATTATTGTTATTACTTGATAATAATAATTGAGTTTTCACGTTTCTGATTGCAAAATGCGATGAAATAGTTTTATCTACAGTTAATAGGCTGATAATTTTTTACACTAACTGATGTTATTTTTATTCTGCGAAACAAAATAACTAAAGTTTAATTTATTAGTTATAATAAACATGTAATAGGCACAGAGAGAGACTTCTGTTCTGTTATGCCAGCATAGATTTTGTTACAATCAGTTTTCTGTCCATAGAATCCTTGATGTATAGTTCGCGAGATTTGCTTGTTTTCCATTTCCCATGCACGCTTATATTTTCTCTGCTTACGCCTTTACTTGCAGCATAAGTGGCCACCAGATCTGAATGAGTGAAGTCCAAAACTGGCTAATGGAATGTTGACTTTTTGAACCCAATATCGCACTTGTTGTCGCATGGTTGAGTAACTAACGTGGTGGTGTGAAGTCATGTTGGAGCAGTTTGACCCGCTAGGTTTGTAACTGGAAAGTTTGGGAAACAGAAAGGGAGAGAAACTAGCTGGATGTTTTTCTAGCAGTTTCAAATATGAAAGAATTATACGAACTGGGCACAGAGGACCATTGGTGCCCGCGATAAAGACAGTCTCACCTTTACCGAGCTGATCAGTTTTACTAGATCGAACAACACACTTGATCATATTTCCAGAAATATCTATATCAGATCGACGCAAGTTAAGCGCTTCAGCAGAGCGCAAAAACCCGTAAAATGATAAAGTACAGAAACATGCAATTTGAAGATTCTCAATGCTGCATGGATTTACCAATATAGAGTTTAGAATTGATGTTAGTTATTTTTAATGGCTCTCTTACAGAAGGCTTAATTGCTTTAGCCACTCGTTTTGCGCCAGCTAAAGTCAATTTAATAATAGAATTGTCAAAATTACATTTAATCCCTTTCAGTGTGGTAACATGCTTTATAGCAGAGAATGATTGGTTAACGGCGGAAAAACTTAGACCTGTTTTGACCAAGTTGGTTAAGTGTAAAGCTATTACGATTGACGGTATTGAACCGGTGTGCTTAATGTTCATGTTTTCGCACCAGCGCTCAAAGCGATTAAACGCTGAGCTGTAATTTTCAAGCGTATTAGGTGATTTGCTGTGACAAATTAAGTAGGACAGCCAATCTTTCATATTCGTTAGTCGAGATAGTTCGTTAGTGTTATTTTTGGAGTACGCAGCAAGTTCATCATTTACTCCTGAAATTAAACCATATTTAAACTCCGGAGCTACACAGTGGGGGGTGGCGGGAGGGGTTAAACTTAGTATACTTTACTAAGAGCAGTTATAACACAACTGGCATACAGAAGAGCAAAACATGAAGTGATAATTGCTACCTGGAGATGCAACTCGTGCTGTTGCATGCGATGTGTGAAGCACTGATTGGCTAGATACAGCCAATCACCGGAAGACACATTGCATTGAGTGGTGTGACTAGAATAGTAACTATAAATTAAACTAAATTTACCATGTCATGCCTAATTTCTATTGATGAACAGTGCGGCTCGGTAGTCTAGTGGATCGATTCTCGCTCAGGGTGCGATAGATCCCGGGTTCGATTTCCGGACGAGCACGCTTGTTATATTTTTTGCAAAATCAAACTATTGTCTCTGCTTGCAGTAGTATTAACAATTGTAAAATAAAGTTACTAAAATAGTTTTACTCACAACTCACTGCTCAGCCGTCAATCTCGTAACAGCGGTAAAATAAACTTCCTTTTGTTAAAAATTACGGCAGGCACTCAATTTTTGCTGTGCAATACTGATGCTCCGGCATCATAAAAGAGTAATTTTTCACTCAGTATTCAGTAGACGAGTTTGCTGATTTTAATAAGTAGCTACAGTTCCTCAGTGATTACTGATTAGTAAGGATTTGGAGCGAATCAGCAGTACATGTGTACAAAAAACGGGATTTAAAATCAGTTTATCCACAAATAATGGCCGCGTTTAATATTTCTTCCGGAATATTGACACTCAGTACTCACAATGTAACCACTTCTTACTCAGCAGAAGAGCTTGTTGCACTGTATATTTGAAAACAGATATAACATAAGTGATCACTTTGCAGTGTGCACTCACTCAGCACCTATGCGCACTAACACGTGAAGCCCGTGTGCGGCGCGCACTCGGGCATGCACTTGGCGTTTCACGTTACAGTGCATATAAATCACTGAGTGCACGCTACATTGCGCTATAACTTACACATGTTTCTAATCAAATGTAGGCGGATGTGTGGTGAGCCGCGTTCACTACTGACATTGTCCTATTATTCATGCTTGTTTCGAACCACTAGGAATAACGTAACTGTGCATGTGATCTTGTTTTATACTTATGATTAGTGATTTAAGGTGGTAGTTCCATAATCGCAGTGACACGTTTTTCTGACAGATCTATACACTATGAGTAAAGAGACTATGATTTTCTTAAACTACACCAAAAAACACCCAGAGCATTTTTTATTTGGTGTAAAATACCATGGTTAAGACTAGCTACCACATTGGCTTACTAAACTGTAAGCCAGTGGAGTAGCTAGCCTTAACTTTGGATTTTAACAGTGATCAAAACGTGATAGTAGACAGTTTTTAGTCTTGTTTCGAAAACTTGTAGCCATTTTATTCCTGCTTTACTTGTTGTTCTAAAAAAAAGCTTTGAAAAAAGCCTCACGTAAATAAACTGCGATTCTGGAACTACCACCTTAAGTGGTTAACTCAAGTTACTAGAAGTACTGTCTATTCAGCAATGTTACTTAACGAACTCATGTTCTGGAACGTGACCAGATTTTTACAAAAATGTGATGTTTTTGAAAGCTAATTTATTTTTAGAAACAATAACCGGAAAATATGCACCGGTCAGAAATGCATTACATTCTTGTACTTGTAATTTCCGAAATATTTCTCCTAAAGGTTGCGGTTCAAAGTCAGACTTTGTATTGTTCCGATTCGTTACGGCTTCATCAAGAAGTAGTCCATTACAATGCCGAGGGTAACACTGAATCTTCGGAAGTATTGTTGTGTTGTGGCGTTCGTACGATGACATTAACGGAACTGGAACCCAACTGGAAATTGGGTAAAAAGCTGATGGCAGAAGAAAGAATACGAACTTATCAATTGGGTCTAAAAAATGTTACCCTTTGTCAAAACGGTCATTATGAAAGTTCGTGGGATTTCGAGTATGTTGGCGATTCTTGCGACAGAAAAGTTGCAGATCGTGTTGCTCTGAGCAACATTCCTGGGTTTCAATTAAACCAATGGTATTTGGCCTGCTACAACTATAGCTATATCGGTCGTACGTGTGGTTGGTGTCGACCGCTTTATGTTTGCGCCAGTAAAGAATGTAGGGATGCATCCTCTCAATGGTACGCTAGAGATTTCAAAAGTATCACCAATGATTCGGTTGAAATCGCGCATGTTGTCAGAAATGCACCATTTAACTTCCGCATTAGCACTACCATTTGGGAAAAGCGCAGTCCGCCTGAATACATTGCCAGTTCTCACAGTTGGTACGCGCCTCCGGGTGAAACGGTGTTCGGTATGCGTACGAGCGGGCTTAAACCTGAAACTGAGTATCGCGTCAATAGTTGCTCCAGCGTTGACGTACCAGATGATTTTATCGAAATATACGGCTTCGTGGGCCAATTGTCAAATGTTACTGAATGGTGTCGGGAAGATGTTTACTTTAAGACAATGAAAACGATCTTGAACACCGATTGGGCAGACTTCACCTCTGACTATTTTAATTACAACAATACGGCATCGGATAGCAATCAAACAACAACAACGACAACAACAGCAAAACCAGGATCAGCAGCTAAACTGGCTGAAACTACAACGCCCGAAAGCGCTAGTCATCGTGGAACAGCGAACTTGGCTCTTATCGGGCTTACTGTCATTGCAGTAATCGGCTAGAACGTTTAAAGCTAATGACAAACATGAGAAACATTTCTGTACATATATATCGATGCAAACGCCATTCATGAGTACAATCAAGGTGTCGTTTATGTATCACTCGTAGTACTACTAGTATTGTAGATCTTTTTTACGCAAGCAATGTACAAAAATGCAACAAATGGACCACTTTGACCTGGGCATCGTTGCACAAAACCTTAATCAGTGCCGTGTTGCACAAAACACTGATAAATTATCAGTTATCAGTGAATTATCAGTAAGCTGCGTTGCACAAAATTTACTGATAACTGATATTTATCAGTTATCAGTTATCAGTCCTATATAAAATGCATTGGAATTTATCAGTAAATTACTGATAAATTTCGTGCAACGCTACGCTGATAACTGATAAAAACTTACTGATAACTGATAACTGATAATTGATACTTGATAAACTTTTGTGCAACGGGACGCTGGAATCGACAAATTTAAAAAATATGTCTGAACTGGATGAGTTATGACAAAAAATGTCTTACCAACATCTTACCATCAGAGTTATCATATTGCACTTTCCGATCTTTTAGTTTGTGCCACTATTTTTGTCATACATATCAATAAAACGTCAATTTTGTTCAGATATACTGATATATTCTTCGAGTAATGATTGTTTAATTGTTCCATGAAAGTTGTCTGACAGCTAAGTTCAGATTCACTTCTTTTTTATGTTGAAGAAAAAGTATGAAGAAAAAGAAAGAAAGAGGCTAGGAATTGTAATCCGCAACCTATACAACATACCCATTACCCATAACCACATACCTACATACTTAATGATAAAAATGTTTATATTTTGTTTATATATCCTTAACCTACCCACCTACTCATCAACTCCCTTACGTAGAATACCTACACTCGTAAGTGTCTTGCTTAGAACTTAAGCCAAACTTTATATCAAATTGAAGAAGTCTAGGTTCACATCATTTTATTTAACCTACATAGTGTGCACTCGGGAAAGTGCAATTTACATACTTCTATCACGTGAATCAGGGCAATTTTGCATACTTGCATTCGTCGAACGTCCTAATTAGCATCAAAACTCCACTCTGAGCCAACAATGTCTTAATAAAAAAGTAGTGAACATTGACATAAATAAGGTATACAAGCAAATAAAAATCCACTAAGTTTTGGACATCTGAACTGTAAACACACGGTCGAAAGATTCCAAGTGGGACTTTAATACAAAAAACTAGGTAAAGTAGGTTTCCATTTACGATAATTTTTGTTTATACAACGGCAAAATTTACGCTAAGCGACGTTATCGTACACTATCATGTGGTAATTGGCATACAAAAAACGTTTGTCAGATAAGCCACATTAATGTGCCGTCAAAAGTGAGTTTTCTTTCATTACAATGGGACATTTAATCGATATTAAGCCAGTGCCAAAAATATTGGCATTTCTTCACTTTTTCTTTGCGCTAACTGCGCTTTTAGGCGCTACTGCGTCTGCCCAGTCCAGCCCTAAACATCTTGTGGTACCCTTTCGCGCGGATACCGCTGTGGTTTTTGGCTGCGCTTGGCTGACCATATCGGGATTTTTAACTCTGATTAGTTGCTACAATTCGGACCGTGCTAAAATGGTACTGTTTGCAGTGAGCGCAGATCTTCTGGCAATCATTGCAGGAGTTATTGTGGTATTTTCCTGCTTTTTTTGGAATCTTCCATCAATACCATCGATTCAGCTTGCGTCTCAGGATGTTGTCGACGTTCATTTAACCGATCAGATTACAACGGCATTCGTCGTACTTGCGCGTATGTTTTGAATAATTTCTTGTGTTTTATTTCGATTAATCATTTAATTAATTCATTCATTTATTTATTGAATGTCCACTGCATGAGCCGGAAGGTTCGTTTACGCCGGTCGACAGTAATGTAGGCAACTAGTGTACGTGAATTGATTAACTAAATTCAAGCAACTTAATTTTTATTTGGGCATAATTGTCTCAGTATAATATATTCAAATATAAAATTAAATGTCAATCATTTGTTAATGTTATTTCCTTCCAAATCATGCTGATAGCAATAGCATCATCAATAGCATGATTTGGAAGGAAATAACATTAACAAATGATTGACATTTAATTTTTTATTTAAATATATACTATTTTAAGCATAGGCAATAAGCTAACTTTCACTAATAGGCGACAGAAAACAAGAAATATAATTAGTTAATCACTCGTGATACGGTATCGCCAACGCAAGCTTTTTTGCAATTGAGTTTTTGTTGTTAGTTACTTTATCAATAAATTTTCTTGTTACAAACAAAAGTCTGCCACATGGGCAACAATTCACAATTTTTGCATGTTTTGTTATTCTTTTAGTTCTACCAATTTACATAACCTTGTTTTTATTTTTTCAGTTTTGGCTGATATTTGTTGCTCAGCATGGCTACTACCAAGATCCAGAGAAATCTTTTTTCCTAAATCAACTGTGACAGTTGAATCAGCAGAAAAAGCAGCGACAGGACCGCCGCTGCCAAGAGTTTTCGTTGTGTCGCCTAGTGTGGACTAAGTTAATCAGCCGCATGACATTTTCCAGTCAGGAACAGTCAATTTTCGTTGAAATAGCCTTTGCCTTGAGTCTTACAGAAACAGACGGAATACCTTGGCTAACATCCGCAAGACCTACCTGTTAGACTGATTTTGGATTTTGGAAAGTTGGAAAGCCTGTTTCACACGATGGGGAAAACGTTTATAATCCCTACGTGGGGCGCCCCATGTGGTACCCCACGCGTTTTCTTCATTCTGTGAAACAGGCTTTAGCCGTTAACTACGACTATGTTTAATATGTGGGAGCATTGGCCGCCTTTTTGGGTTTGTTTGTAAATACGAATACTCATAACTCACTTTCATGTAGTAACTGCATTACTCTGATGACGATAATAAAACTGCTAAGATGTTTTACATGTTTTTACGCGGCGGCCTCAGCCGCCGCGTATATACTATATTACAGAAGCTCGATTTGCATGTATCTGCTTCTCTCTGTGTTAACTTGCGTTGTAAAAATTGGTAGGTCGTAAAAATGCATTGTTTGTGTGTGCGTGTGTTCACTGTGTGTGTTAATCTTGAATCTCAGCGTATAGTGTTGTCAATAAGTTATGTGTACTGACTGTACTGCTAATCCCGCTCGCATATCAGTCAAGTGCTGAAAAATTTTGTACACAGTGGGCTGTAATGCGAAATCTGTCGCATCAACGCTTCTTAGATTGTTTATATGAGCGTCGGTACCACACTCCGCAGGCCGTAGGCAAACCGTACTTTCGCAGTTGCTATGACAACAAGGTCAATGGCTGCGTTAATTTACCAGCTTACAATTTGCACAAAACATGCATTTTGTAAAAGCGGTTTTAACTTGGGTGTTTTTGACTCGGTTGTATTGAAATTGCTCATATTGACCGATTTTATTATGGAAAACGTTTTTATTAGGTTTTCAACTTGATTTTCATCTTCAATTATTGTCAAGATTCTAAGAGCAGTATGCAGCTTGACATGTTAAAGCCCGGTTCATACTTGTCCTTAAGGACGCAGGGACAGGGAAAAGGACAAAATTTGGTCAGCTGCTGCGAAGCATCGACACAAGCGGTCTGGCTAATTTTGCGCATATGATCTACAATTGACTCTAACTTTATCCCTGCGAAAAGTTGGCTTATTTGTTCAGACAGTTGTCTCAGGATCGCTTGAGGACAAAACGATAGGGACAAGGACAAGGACGAGTATGAACCGGGCTTAAGAGTGTTGGCTTACAAACTTTTGGTGCCGCGTTTTATATTCGAAGAATATCCTCGGAATTCTACCTAAGCATGTCGAAACGAACTCTATCGAAAATTGGTTAAATTTTACTCGCAAGACGTGCTTGTTTAGCCTATTTTGTTTTTTGACTTCTTATTTTGTTTTAAAAAGTCAAGAGTAACATATTAGGACTTGTCTACAACTGTTAACGACTAGGTAAATGGCCGCTTGCTGAATTTCACACAGGCTGATGTTAAGGTGCGTAGTATGAGAAACTTTTCTATACTGCAATCGTCTTCTATGATTGCATGTAGTGCCACTGTAAAATTGGAGGCAGGTCTGGAAAAAGCACTGTTTGTGTGGGCGTGTGTATCATTTTGTGCGCGTAGTAATATGCATTACGTACTTACGTAGTATATTACGTATGAGACAGCTTAGAACACTTTTTGTGCGAGCGTGTGTCAGATCATACATAACATGTGCGTCTACAGGAATGTAAATTGTTCGAACAATGTTGCGACGAAACCTGTTGCTACAATGTTTCGTAGATTATATTTTAGAGCGTTAGAGACAGGATCTGGCAGACTTCAGGTTCAGATGCCGTTGCCAACCATTTATGGTACGGCTTTTGCATGTCGCTGAGCATCTTACCATATCAGCTGCAAAACTGAGGTTATGCAGAATGCATAACCTCAGTTGCAGCGCAATGCAACGCTAAAGAACAACGTCCCCTACGAAACGGCAAGCGGCCATAAATTTTTGAATTGTTTGTCTTCTGTTGCATGAAACACTATTTTAGCAGTCTAAATCTTCAATACGTAACACAATGAATATATAATAAGTTCATTCACTAGACTTCATGCGGCGTCAACGGCTGCCGACAATGCAGATGAGCTTTAAGGCCTATTCACACGAGGGCGCATGAGCGGACGCATGAGCGGTCGCATGAGAGGGCGCATGAGAGGGCGCACACGCACACTTGCCTACTGCATTGTGTGAAATAATGCAGCAGGCTGTGTGAAAACAGAATGCACACGCTCACACAATGCACACAAGCACAATGCACACAATGCAGTAGGCAAGTGTGCGTGTGCGCTCGCTCATGCGCCCGCTCATGCACCCGCTCGTGCGCCCTCTCATGCGCCATGGCGTACGCCATGGCGTACGCCATGCAGCAAAATGAGCCCTGTGTGAATAGGCCTTTACACGCGATGTCCAGAGTGCATATGTATCTTTAATAGGGCCTAACCATATCTTTTATATAATCTTTTATAATATGTACATAATTTTGAAACCCAAATTGACCCGAAAAAATAGCCATTGGGGCGGTGTAGATCTCTGCAGAGGCAATTTTACACTCATTATTTGACTATAGTAACATAATGTACTAATTTGTATACCTAGGTAATAGGTAAAGGTAAATAGGTAATTTGTAATCTGTCCCATATGAGGTTTTCTGATATGGCAACGTTTTTAACCATTATTGCTTACACTGCTGGCCAGTGGCAAAAAATTGATATAAAGACAGAGTGGTCATGTTTATTTATAAATGTTGGCATCAAAATGATTTGGTGCCGCGTTTTATATTCGAAGAATATCCTCAGCACAACAAGCAGGTCGCAACGAATTCTATCGAAAATTAATTTAACTCTACTCGCAAAACGTGCTTGTTTCTTACATTATTTTTGTGCTGGTCCTATCAGAAGCACGCAGATGTTCATGTTTTATTGTTTAATAAACATAACAACACATAGTGAGCATCAACAATATAATGTGGTTATACTCCTCCGAAACATGCCTAGTTCATACTTGCCCGCAAATTAGTGTGTCCGAAAGTATGACACAGTCAATTCCTTCAGATCTGTTGCTGCTGTTCAGTCATTTTTTACAGACCGCTTATACTATAATACGAACCGGGCTTTGATAATATTTTTTTACATATAAAAACACTGAAAAGGCGTGACGGACAAGTATGAGCCAGGCGAACTACAGAAAGGGTCTCTGGTCTTGCCTTGAAGGTGGAATGAGACCGGTGTACTGGGACTGTGGGGAACTGGGATGGTCTCCGATTGTGAAACTCGACTCAGCTACCGATCCCAGACGTATGGAGGGCACTGGGCTGGGTGTTCCGACTATCTGAAAAATAACCACCCTCGTTTATGCTGGGAAATTATTTTACAAGACTTTGTAAATGAGAAATGGGGCCTACGAGACTGAAGGGGCTGTGGTGTAGTGGTTAACATTGTAGACGTCACGAGAGCATACCGGGTTCGGTTCTTGATGCTTCCATTTATCTTTTCTTAAAAATTTGTGCATTGCTTAAAGTATTGCCTAAAGTACGTTGTTGAACCGCAGTCAGAATTAACAACAAATGAGCCACAGCTTTTTTCTCGAAAAAATTTCTTGAAATGTTTTTTACTTTTTAGTTAATCTCAAGCGATATTATTCATTAATTGCATTGCTGTATTTATTCACAAATATTACCGGGTTATCACTCAATATATATCTACATTGTGACTCTACTCAACTTAGTGTTATCCGTAATGAACGGCCATATCAGATTGTTCGTCTGCCTGGCGACTAACCACTTTGGGGGTCAAAATGTGGGGAGATGATGACAAAGCACAGCTTGTGGTGCCCCCCGTTCGTTCCATTGGTAGGTCGATGCTTTGAACGTTGCTGCTCCGCCAGATACCGCTGTGGCATACCATCGATAAACCCAACAAGAACGCCAATACTACAATTAACAAATAGAAAAAGTTATACTAAATTATTACATGTTATAGGAAGAAATTACTGAATGTTATGTTGCCTCAGTCTCGGTTAGACTAAACGTTAACGATAACTCAACAGAGTATTAATAATTCTCTATCAGATTTATTAATACTTTTATTGGATCAGTATCAATCTCAGGTGCTTCACGACTTGAAATTTACAGTTTAACCTGGCCGTGTGAATAAAACGTCGGTACATATGTGAAAACATTCTTGGCAAATGCTTTCGCAGTAGTACGTCTTGCGACGATTCAAGAATTTCACCTGAATTTTCGAAGAATTCCAAAATATTTGCAAATTTTTATAAAAATATAAGTAAATAAATAATAATAATAACAATATATAATAATACATTATATAAATAAATAAATTATTAAAAAATAAAAAAAATTATAAATTGAGAAAGAACTTAATCGAAAGGGTTACGGTCAAATTTCACAACTAAATGTACATAAGTACATAATTCAGTTAAGCTAATTCATTGAACAGCTTGAGAAAAATGCATCATAATGATTTCATACCATGCCGTTTACAGCACTGGGCATAAAAAGGTGCCCATTTGTCGGCGTACGACAATCTTTGTACTTTGCAAAAAGTAAGGAATGGTAAAAGCAAAGTAACCAACAAAAAACTCTTCAGTCAATGGCATTTGGATGTTTATTAGAGTGACCCAACGTCGTAAAATTATGTTTCACACAAATTTTCAAATTAAAACAGTTTCATCGACAAAAGGGGACGAGCCATTTGCCTTCGTTTAATTTTTTTAGAACTGTACTAGTGTACTATTATTGTAGGTACTTGCCTAAGTTTTAACTTACAGTAAATGCCCGCCAGGATGATTATAGCGATATTGATTTGGACAAAAAAATGTCTATTTTCTTCGTCAAAACTAGCCACTTTGACGCCGTACCCGATTTTCACCCAAATGAGAGATGAAATTAGAATTCCCACATCTCCCAGTAGTGCCAAAGCGTTCATAAAAATAACAGAATTTCTCAAACAATTGTTAGACGTTGGCGCGCGAGCGTAAATCCAGATGAATCCTAAACTAGGCGCCATTAGAAGCAGAGCGCCTCCCCACAGACCCGCGAAATCGGAGTTGAAAACCAGGCCGCTAAGCTGATAAGTTCCGGCAACGGGGAACATCGGCTTAACAGCGCCTTTAAGTACCGCCACTGTTCCCAGAATTGCTATCGCGCTTCCGAGCATCATTTGAAAACTGCAAATTAGGCGCAAACGACGAATATTGGATACTTCAATCATCGTAACTGAAATTATAAAAACTCTTATTAAAAGAATATATCTGTCAAACTGCCGAAATTCATACTCTAAGCTGGTTGTTACTGATATAATGCATCGCTTTATTAGGTACTTCATTAGAGATTTCGGTAGTCGGTCGGTACTGGAAAGGCATAGATTAACAAACGTTAAGGAGGCGGAGCAAAAGGCGAGATTAAAGAATGCCGCCGTTCTTTTCTTAGTCTGCACAAATATCCCGCCGCCTCCACCCCCAGGTGCCGCCTTAAGCGTGGAAATCAAAATTTTGATATTAAATATGATACTGGAATTTAAATACAATACTTTTGATACTTGACAAAAATTTAAATATGATATAAATATAATGCTTTGAATTTAAATATGATACTTTTGATATTTGATACTCGAAAAAAATTTAAATATGAATCTAAATATGATACCAAGTAATTTAATTATGATACCATAATTTATATATGATACTTTTGATACCAATTTTAATATTGATACCGGTATCAAAAGTATTAATTAATACCCAAGTACCATATTTATATCAAAAGTATCAAAATGGTATCAAAACAACAGTCGTTTGTGTTTGCTACAAAGCGACACGAAAGCTTCGAATTAATTGTTCAGTGGTCCTCTCTACTCCCCTCCACTAATTTGATCTGATTACTGATTGTGGCTATGTTTGTTTTCTATAAAAAGGGCGCGTTAAAAATGCAAGCATAAGCAAATGTGACTCCACCTATAGGATTTTAGCTACTAATAATTTATAATTTATAAGGTTGTTGACTCACACCCTAAAAAAATTTAGCTGCCCAATTCACACCCCGAAGCAAACTGTAGTTAGAACTTAGCTCAGTATAATTTGATGAGACTTTGAAAAGTAAGGAAAAAAGCTCAAAAATTTAATCTGGATTATTACCGTGAAATTTTTAATACAAAACATGATTTAGCGAGCAATAGTTAACGGCCCGGTGTCACGGAAAAAAGTCCGGGTGGTAGGATAAAATTTTCTGGTGGAGGGACACAATTTTCTAGAAAAGTGTCTGGGCGGCTACATTTTGCCGGAGAAAAGTGTTTGGGAGGACACATTTTTGTGGCGGACATTTTTTTCCGTGACACCGGTCCACACGTGACGTAGGTACTCTTTACGTACCTAGTATTTTTACTTTTGCTTTATATATATTTTTTAAGCGTTCAGAAATGCAAATAGCCTCAAGTTATTTTTCACTTCAAAGCAAGTCGACTTTCGATTGTCTGTCAGTGGCGCAGAACTGGCAACAAGTCACAAGTCTCAACTTGTCACTGATGCAGTTAGGGTCGATTCATACTTTAAGCCTGGTTCACGCAGACTTACTTTTTACTTTTTACTCAGGGGCCGTAAGTAAAAATTTCGGTTCATACAGAACGTACTTTTTACCGTTTGCTTTTGGCCTTTAGTAAAAGTAGAAACGCGTTCTAGTTTTTAGTTTTTACGTTTGCAATCTAGTTAATCAGGATGCTCCAACAGAAGCTCCGCCTATCCAGCTTCTCTATAATATTGGTAAAATTTGAATTCTGACATACAAAAATGCGCCAATGCCAGCCAATAGAAAGCGAATTTCGCTTAAGTAAAAATCAACTTTACTGACGCCCGGTTGACACTTGACACAGACTTACTTTTTATGAACCGAAAGTTTTACTTTTGGTCCAAAAGTAAAAAGTAAAGAGTACATCTGTGTGAACCGGGCCTTAGTCCGGCCGGAGGCCTAACTATGATAGCTCTCTGATTTTTAGTCGGACTAAAAAGAGTCAGCCACACAGACAAATATGACTTAAAAAGAACAGCATTATATAACAAAAATATAGACAAAACAATAATGAGCCAATGATGAGATGTTTCCTAGTCGTACTTTGAAGTCAGTTTCTTTAGACAATTCTAGAGCATAAAGGCGCAATAAAGCTAATATAGCTTTATTTCTGACGTAAGCTTTACTCAGACCTTTCATAAATCCGCTTAACTTTCTTCTTCTACGAACTTTATTACTCACATAGGCGAAATTAAACTAATTATAATGATGTGTTTACAGAAACATTAGTTATATTGCGTAAATAAATAATAACCGAAAAGGCCGTCGTGTTGTCACGCGTGAATATAAGTCTTCACTGATGTAAGCATCGAACTTTAGAAAGAGCAAAGAAAGAGACATCAGAGGTCAATGGTACCCCACTCATATAGATAATCGGCAACTGTTCATGTCAGTGTAACCCAAGATTATCAGTAGGTACCGTAAGATAGTAGTTTTCGATGTAGACTTAAAGCCAGCTTCAATCGTATTCGACCTTGTTCTTGTCGTTTTGTTGCTAAGAGCTTTCCAAAAATTGTTCGGTGAGCTGGCGGCAAGACTAGAGATGCTGTGTAGCCTTTGTCGGTGACGGTTTTTCTACTTTCATAATCTCGACTTTTTATCCACAAATCATGCCCATTTTATTTTTTCTGGAATATTGACACTCAGAAAAGATATGGTAACTTCTTCTCACTCACCAAAGGAGCTTGATACGCTACAAAACAATACCGACTTTGCCAAGAATGTAAATTAATCCCAATATGCTATATAATTAAAACCACGATTAATTAAGTGTAATAGACAGTACTTACTACTTACTTGACTAGGAGTACTGCACAGCGGCAGAAAACTATACTTACAGTCCCTATACCGTTCCAAACAATGCAATGAACGAAAAAGTGTTTCAAGTTTTAATTAACAATGAAGCATAATTACAACAATATAATACATAATAAAAACATAAATGTATAACACTGAGTTATCAAAATGCACAGGAATGACATACGGAATGAAATAATGGCAAAATGAAGACAAACACGAAATTAAGCTTGGTCGTTACCGTAAAAATAAACAGTACAGAATACAGTGTGGGTGGAATAAGAACAATTTGATTAGTGATTAGTTGAAAAAAATAAAAAACAAAATTAAACAATGGTCAATCATTATCATAAAATCTTTTCACTAATTCTTACAAAATGGTAGGATATAAGCTCGAAAGATCTGATTCCTTCTTTTTTTCTATAAATTTCTATATACTTGTTTTACAAGGCAAGTTCTGCTTCAGTAAAATTCAGCAAGAGATCAACAATAAGCAAGAGCTGACAGTTATCAAACATACAACCAAGAGTACATAAAAGGAGTATTATGTACTCTTGACACAAATTATATATACCAAATCAGTTAAAAACATTACATAATATATTTGTTAATCAACTATTTTACAAGATGATAATGTATTCCACAGATAGCAAAAAAAGTTCATTTCAAAACCCGATAAAAGGTGAGAAATATATTTTTAAGGTATATACCGAAATAATATTGAACAGCAAGTAACTCGAGAAAATGGTTCAATTACGGATAGATAATTTAATGAAAGTTTTGCTTCGTGTCCTGGCAAAAATTTCATAACTAGTAAAAATATTTACTAACTAAGCATATACGTCAAATGCCCTAAAAATGTTAATAGTAAAACAGTCATATTAACAATTATTGGTAAATCGGTAAGTAAGGATGTTAATTTTAAACTACTTAAAGTGGCGCTTTGAGTAACAGAATTTGGGTGATCAAATTTTTCTGCAACATTTTCGTGTGTTAACTCAAGAAGAAAATGTGATTTGAATTATTTACAATTTGATTTATTGGTAGTTACGCAGAGCGCCACCTTAAACAACAAAGCAAAACTTTAGCTATAAACTTACGCAGGACTTCATTGGCTGCACTTTGCTTACAAACATTAAAGCAGTCTGACTTAGCATACATTTGTTAAAATTGGCAACATCTACAGAATGTTCTAAAGCAAAACTAGAAAAATATATCTACAGTACAAAACACAAAAACTAATCAAAATTAATAAACAAATAATTATTCACAGTCAATCTTCCAAAACTGATACGAAATCTATTTTTAATTTTTTCAAAGACTTAATTTGTTGAGCTGCAATAGTTTTTAAATGGAACTTTTAAAGAACTAAAATATATGAGTTTCCCGGTTTTACGATAAGTATATATATATTTTCATGAGCGTCTGGCTCTTACTAATAACCAAAAATGTAGATCACGTCATAGAGACACGTAGCCTTAACGGTTTCGTGCTAGTTTCATTATTTTAAGGCTTAAATAAGTAAGCTTGAGTACAAGACAAAAGTCAGTCCTTAACGCTGCTAGTTTAAACTCTGGCCTATCTTCAACACATGCTCGTTCACACGAGATAGACGTTTCAAAAAATAGTGATTTATTAAGATTGCAATTCAAGACCTTTAATCCAACAGACTTTGCTCATTCTGTTGCATCCAACGACGAATTTGGGTCATGTAGCTGGAATTGAACCATTTCTTCACATTTCGGTCCTGAATTCGATCTTCAAACTTCGGAATGATTCCCGCACGTCGAAGTCGCGATCGTTTTTGATGGAACCAGTCTTTTATCTGAAAAATATTGGTTATGTAGAACATATGAACGTTTTCACAGACACTGTAGAAAATAGAAATACGGAATGAGCACTAAAAAGCGAAGAAAAGAAAATTGCTAGAGAAGTATACCTGATTAATAAATTTGCTTCATTTTAAAAGTAGATATTTCAATTGTCAAAATTATGAACTCTGACAGAGTGACAGAGGTCATAGTCACTTACTAAATTTACAATAGTACACAGAACACTCAAATTCAGATATTATATATAATACTTCACTATAAAGCTATAAATCTTATTAAACTTTTAGTTTAAGAGAAATATTAAATTCATTCAAGCGTTCAATTAGTTTGTTAGAAACTTCACATTAGTCAACTATATACCTGTTTTGAGTTAAGCCCAGTGAGCGTGGAAAGAGTGTGGTAGTGTTCCTCCGGATACGGCCCGTAAATGTACATGGCTTTGGTGAGCACTTTCTTGTACATGTGCGGCTTGCGGTCGTCGTGCAAAGACTGGTCTAGGCCAAGCTCTGACACTGAAAAAAGGACAAAACATGTGCTCTTGATACTGATGACACAGATTTCATGTGACATTGAAAAAAACACGTGCTCTTGATACTGATGCCACATGTGACACTGCAAAAAACACGTGCTCTTGATACTGATGACAGATTTCATACTGATACAAAACATGTGCTCTTGATACTGATGACAGATTTCATGTGTGTTGAATTGAAAAAAGTAGATTCATTCAAGTACATTTATAAATACTTTTAAAACATCAAGGATATTAAATAATATATAACTACAATACTAATCACAACTAAGTGTAATCAGCAATGTTACCATTCACCAAAAACACACCAAACTAACTTACAATCAATAGGCGCAGTATTTGACAGTGTGATGCTAACCGTCGCCCCCAAATTAGCATCGTCAGACAGAGCCGGTGACGCTGACAGGTCCAGTGCCATTTCCTCATCAGCCGAATTAATTTCGCTATCATCAAACTTTTCTTGCGACTTGCCCAGCAAATCTTCGTTTAGGCTGACCGGCAGTGATGCGG
>JASANF010002106.1:0-10075 GCA_030248245.1 Trissonchulus sp. WLG1_4 | reverse complement strand
GCTAGTTGCGAACACAAATCTAAGACGACTTTTGATTGGCTAAAGTGGCAACTTTGGGAACAAAGTTCCACGAGATTACGGTAGCAAATGGCTGTAGGAAGACCTTCATTTTCATACTCTTTATCACAACTGAACATGGGGGCATTCATTTTGGGATTTGGGTACAAGCCCCTAAGCTTGGTGCTAAAAATGGTGCCCCGAAAACTTAAACTTTGACGCAGATATCTGTAAGATGCTTAAAAAAATAACTAGAAGTTAAAAAATCGCCGAAACTATTCCAGTTTTGTAAAACATTGGGATTTTTAAGAAAAAAATCAGAAATTTTTACGGTTTTGTGCAGATCAGGCCCGAAACATCAAAACAGCCTTCCCTGAGAAATTCTGAAAATTTTCGGGCAAGCGCCCCCAAGACCGAGACCCCATGTATATGTATGCTTTCTTTTTCACAATGTACTTTTTTTGCATAATGATTCAAGACAGTAAAATGAAAATGAAAAAACTGACCAAATTATCAAAATTATGAGGGTATTTAACAGGTTTACTGTAACCGAAAGGCATAAGCCACATCTGCGAAAACGCATGAAGAGTGAAATAAGCTCCGATGTTTTCACGATGGCTTGTGCACAAAGTCTCCAATCGCGCGAGACTCCGGCTCCGAAAAGGGACTACTCCCGCGGTAAATGTCCGAGCAAGGGTTGGAGCTTTCGTTCCAGAAGCTGAAAGCAGAAATACTTCTTTCTGACCAAACAATACTCAATAGGATGTTGGGTAGATGTCGCGTGTAATGGTACACAGACACAAGAATTTCAACCTCCACCCCTACATGCGCTTATATGTCCGGCTAAAAACATACCCCCTCCGCTCCCACCGCTATTTGCGCTATACACGCTACCCTGCAAACAGCGCTATGGAGGCTATTGGACACTAAAGCCCGGTTCATACTCGTCCTTAAGGACTGTCCTTGTCCCTAAGAAATGTCCTTGTCCCTATGCGGGTTTGATTCATACTTTTCTGGTGTCCTTTTCCTTTTCCCTGTTCCTAAGCTGCTTTTGATTCATACTTGTTCCTAAGCAGCTTAGGGACTGTCCTTAAGCAGCCATAAGGACTGTCCCTATGTCCCTAAAAGCAATGTTGAGGAAATGCTTTACTCTTTTCCCTTTTCCCTAAGCAACTCAGCCAATCCAAATACCGCAGTTACTACATGTGACACGAAGAACAGCCAATCACGGACTAACTCGACTACTAGTGAAAGAATGTCGTGGGCTTGTGTTGCGGTATTAATTCTATCGTTATTTTTGGGTTATTTAAGACATTTTTGCGTAAAAAATACTTGGATTTTAATTTTTATACCAACCTGAAATATCTTATAAGTTCATAAAGATGTTCTTGTGCTCCACCTTGGAAGTCGAGTGGTTATGATTTTTGCTTCTCAACCTATGAATCAGAGTTAGGATCCCATATTCGAAATTTTGAATTTTCTTTTTTTTCAGCCTATAAATAGGGTTGATAACTTTTTCAAGGTACTTTAAACAAAACGCAGTTTATCCAATGACGGTTGAACATTAGTTTATGTGAGAAAGAGTATTCTCTTGTCCTCAAGGAGTATGAATCAATCACCTCTAAGGACAGGGACAAGGACATTCTCTATAGACCTTAGAGACACTTCTTAAGGACAGGGACAAAGTATGAGGACACAGGAACAAGGACACCTAGGGACAGGGACAAGGACAACGCTCAAGGACAGGGACAACGCTTAGGGACGAGTATGAACCAGGCTTAAGGGTGGAATTCTAGAAGGGTGATTAAGTTAGTCAGTAATTAAAAGAACAACGCGCGTTCAGAATGACATCAGGCAAGTCTATTCTCAGCGTGTAGAATTCGTAATGACAAAACGTAATGAAAGAACGTTTAGCGACTGATTAAGTTAGTCACTCGCTAATCACCCTTCTAGAATTCCACCATAAGACACAACAACACATTACGAATAGAACAAATTTAAGCCAGCAAGATTACAACGAGTAGTCACTATATTTAAAGCGCACCCCAAGCACCATAAAGCGCTTTTTCGCTGCATTGTTTTACTGGTTTATTATTTGGTCTACTCACTGCCCCATTCGTAGCCAAAGTTGCGATTAATGTCTGTCCCGTGGCAACAGGTCCACCAATGGCAAACATTCTTGGAACGGGTTTTGCGCCACACGCGATCCTAAAAGTAACAAAACGTGCTTATGTTCTTCCGCTGAGTGAGAAGTGGTTACAGTGCGAGGCCTGAGTGTCAATATTCCAAAGGAAATATTAAACGCGGCCATTATTTTTTGTCGATGAAATGATTTCTAAATTCCAGTTTTTATACAAATTTGTAGCCGCACGCCAATTCAATACGATTGCGAGCCCTACCTGACATCAGTACAGACAGACTCTTAAAACCCTAAACTTCGCAGTACTATATAGGCCACGATTGTTGTGACTAGTCCAGTTGTCGTACTATATATAACGTTCCTTTACTTCGTTTATTAACATTCCGTATAGTCTGTTTTAAGCGTAAATTTTAAGATAGGACTATACTAATATATTTGAGCCGTGTAAGACTAAATTTCAACCGGCTATTTTCATTTTGTGCAGTGTTATTAGCAATATTAATTTTAATCTAATCCGTTAAATCTACTTTTGGATAAGGCCCCAAGTTAATAAGTTTATGAATCCCACCCATACCTACAGTTTAAAAGAAACAATTACCTCCTTTCTAGAATATTCATAACCGTCTGGATTTGCCACTGGCAAGATATACCAATCCAAATTATCAATTAGGTGAGACATTTCACTGTCTTTTTCAGATGCCAGCTAAATCAAAAAATTAACAAAAAATAAACAGCTAAAAACATGTTAGAAGCATATACATAAGCATCCATTAGCAGCGACAAATAGGAATATTTTACTGATTAAGTACTTGGAAATATAAATATATGTAAGCGGCAGAGGCAGTGGCAATACCAACTAATGGAATTAATTCAAATAGATAATAAATTTATGTTTTTAGGATTTTATTTATTTGCTCAGAGTGACTGTGTGACCGGAGCACTTGTTCATATGATTGGTCAAGTTATTTGCCTACTATTTTGTCAGTTATGGCCAAAAAATTAAAATCATCAAAACTTAACATAAAATGGGTTTTTAGGTTCACATTTGCTCTATCAGTGTGAAGGAGATGGGACCTGTTAACACTTCAAAATCACTAGACAAGTTGTTTGCCCATTAGTTTGCCGTAATAGACAAAAGATTAACTAGTCAGAAATTAAATATATATGCCTACCTGAGGGGGCCCTCAACTACTACTAAAGTAAAGCCCTAAGGTGACAAATCCCGCCTAAAACGCTCAAAGCTGACTGGTTGACAAGTGATGCATATACCTACCTAAATGTTTGCCCAATTTACCGTATGTATCATATAAACGGCCGATGCCGGAGCGATCCATTCTCGAGCGTGAACACCTGCATCGATCCAAATGGCTTTTTTCCTGCTGCTATCTCCGCGACCAATCTGAAATTATACTGACAGTTCTCTATTGGCTAGTAGTGCTGCCTTAGTATACTATAACTTTACAAAATAACTTTATACTATACGAAAACTAGTTTTAGCATATGATACTAAAACTAAATCAAATTGGCTATACTATTACTATAACCAAGAGTACATAATAGGGGAGAGTATGACACTCTTCCCTATCCTAGCTAACCAGCCCGGACGATGCTCCGGCCAAAATAGCCCTTTTACGTCTTGATTTCAGGGGGGGGGGTGGGTATTAGCGATCGACCGGAGGCTCCGGCTCCGGCTCCGGCAAAAAAAGTGCCGGAGCCGGAGAATTTTCATGGTTCAAACTTTGGCCAAATGTTCAAATTTTGAGAAAAGAGAAAAAATAGCAAGATTAACGAAGCGGAAGCCAGAACGAACGAAGCAAGATTACAGTACTTATATTACTGCCAGTTGTGATGGAGATGACTACCCCTCTCTAGCAATGTGTATTTTTACGTCTCCAATTGACTAAACTCGGCCTAAAAATCAAAAGTTTCTCACACTCACGCTGCCGCCCCCAGACCCCTATAAGCTTGTAACTATGTGACTTAGTGATTTGAACTTGAGTTTTAGCTCTGATGTTTTCGGCCGGTCAAATACCTATGTTTGCATGTGCATGTGCTGCTATTTCGCAAATTTTTGTGTTAAAATAGCAAAAAAGTTAATTTTCACCCATTACAAAAAATCGAAAAGTCATTCCCCCTAAAGATTTTTTCCTGGTTACAACACAGGGGTGGGGGGGCGCGCGGTAATCCCCGGAAGTTACAGACATTTACGGCGTCGTATCTTCTACAAAGTGCAATCTTTTCCAAATATGTTTATTTTTTTGGGTGTATATATTATATACGTATATATATTCTTGACAATTTTGCAAGGTTTGACTAAAAGGGGGAGGTTCAGACGGACACCCTGAAGGCCTGAACAACCAGCTCTCTCTGACTCCTGACACCTGCCCTTGGCACCGCAGTCAAAATGCCATACTGGTCAATTTGACCAAATTTTTGACTTTTTATCAATGTTGATGAAAACTTTTTGTGAGATCACCAAAAACGGGACCAGTCAGTGGCCAGTGGTAAAGACATATGTATAGAAATGGGGCGTGACTGTTGAAACATTAAAAAATGCTGTTTCGAAAAAATTTGAAAATTTTTTCACAATTGTCAACATTTTTTACTAATTGAAATTTTTTTGTAAAACACTGCCTCCGGCTCCGGCTCCGGCTCCGGCTCCGGCTCCGGCTCCGGCTCCGGCAAAATTTTACCTCCGGTCGTTCGCTAGTGGGTACCCCCCCCCCCTAGAATCAAGACATGTCTTGATTTCAGGGGGGGACCCCCCTCAAATCCCGGAAGTGTCTTGATTTCAGGGGGGGGGTACCCCCCCTCGTTTCAGCACACTGCTAGAGCAAATTCGGTGGTGTCTTGATTTGAGGGGGGTACCCCCCCTGGTTTCAGCACACTGCCAGCATGAACTCTGTGGTGAGCTGGTAACGTGCTGAAACGAGGGGGGGTACCCCCCCCTGAAATCAAGACGTAAAAGGGCTATTTCGGCCGGAGCATCGTCCGGGCCGATTAGCTAAGATAAGGAAGAGTATCATACTCTTCCCTATTATGTACTCTTGCTATAACTGAACTAAAATCAGCCAGCTATACTATGACTGTATCAAAACTAAACTAATTTTCTAGCAATATACTATAATTAATACTAAACTAGATTTAGTGTTGGCTGGCTACTAGTGTTCATAACTAGGCCAATGACAAGCAAAAGAACGGACGTTCCGGCAAAGTGCTTGGCAAATTGTATAATCGAATCATCTTTTCGGTTGTTTAACCGTATGCGTCAGCTTGCCTATTTAAGCAGGTTTCTTCATGTACATTACAACTCTTAAGCCTGGTTCATACTTGTCCTTAAGGACGTAAGGACAAATTTCGATCAGCTGCAGTGACGAATTTACCAAAGCATTTGGGCTAATTTTTTGCATACGATCTGGATGTGACCCAGACTTGCCTCAAGAGAAACATCAACTCAATTGACCCGGTAGTTTTCTTGGAATCGCTTAAGGACAAAACGATAGGGACGAGGACAAGGACGAGTATGAACCGAGCTTTATGGTGACATACCTTAACTCCAAACAACATCCGTTTTTCCGATGTAGTCCCCAAATTCAACAAGTGCACCGTATCGTTCCTTTGTTTAGACAGATCATGCAAAAAATCGTAAATCTGAAACATATGTACAAA
This sequence comes from Trissonchulus sp. WLG1_4, assembly GCA_030248245.1. Classification (NCBI taxonomy): domain Eukaryota; kingdom Metazoa; phylum Nematoda; class Enoplea; order Enoplida; family Ironidae; genus Trissonchulus; species Trissonchulus sp. WLG1_4. The sequence continues at coordinate 4,269 of JASANF010002106.1, read as the reverse complement.
TATAACTGAAACTCTTGGCTTGATTCATACTTACTGTCGTTTATCCGCTCAGTAGACAAACAACAAAAATGATTTAACATGCTGAGTAAACTATTGGTCGAATGATTTTTTCGCGATTTTAATGGCTGAACGGACCATACGGCTTTTATATGCATACTGCATATTGGTCGACATTACGTTTAACATATGGTTTAAAAGTCTTGGGTGCAAAACGTGCAGATTAATCCCACCTCACCTATTGGAACTTTTTATGGTACAATTTACCTAATACTTAATCAAAACCTCTACTACTCTTTTGAGTCTTCTACAAAGTGTAGAAAGTTTCAAAAGCAGTCGTATATTTTACCATTTACTATTTTCATTTTAAACCACTAAATAGTCACTTGCCGATCGCAAAGAATGATATTTTGTCAAATCGAAGTCTTCAAAATTTTGTCGACGATGATTTCCGCTTCTGTCACGATTGCCTCGCCTTTCAGCGTCGATAAGCCTAAAAAGTGCGCTGACAGCCGTTTTAGGGTTTTTTTCGAATATTTGTGAAATAAGATACCTACGCCTGTTAGGTATGTACTTAAGAAAATTAAAATGACAGCTGGCTCAGTAGCTCAAATGGTAGTGCTCTGGTTTGCGGATTCAGAGATGGGTGGTTCGAATCGTATATGGGTCATTCTCATGTGGCTGCTGAATTTCCAAGAATTTTCGGCTAAGTAATTTCTTGTTTCCTTAACAACTTTATAAGTAACTTTTTTACTGTCATTGATAAAGAAATTAAACCCATATAACATATTAATAATAACAATTCCAATGAAAATTACAAATCTTAATTTTCTGATAAAATGACTCTGGGGGGCCTTCCTAAAATCGATTACACAAATTTGGTTAAAATTTGTTTGCTTATTAACTCATCTCAAACTCGAAACAGATTTACAAATTTTTCTGCACGCAGAGGATATAGGATCTACTAATATTCATGTCCTGGAGTTATTGGCTAACCAGATTTTAATGTACTCCGTTTAATCAATTTGATACATTGACCATGAAGCCCGGCTCATACTTGACATTAAGGACACAGGGACAGGAACAAGGACAAATTTTGGTCAGCTGCTGTGAAAAATTCACACACAAGCGTCTCGGCTATTTGTTAGCATACGATCTGGGGCCTGTTGCTCAACTTTACAAGTCTTACAATTGTAACAATTGTAAGTGCAAAATCTGGTGATTCGTTACGAATTCAGCATATAAATTCATTACGAATCACCAGATTTTTCACTTACAATTGTTACAATTGTAAGACATGTGTAACCGGGTATTCAGTCTAAGTAGCACAGTAGTGCTGTATAAAGATCGTCTAGGGCTGAACACCCGACTACACTGATGCCGTCGCGGCCCACGGCTGTACTTCACCAGGTTCGTACATTGCGTTGTGACTTAACTGACTGAACTGAACTGACCTAAGTACAATTGGACACAAAGACCACAACTTACAGTTGGCTTTTATTGACACAGCAAACAGAGGCAGCGCAGACTCGACTATGGCTCGACTTCAGGCTGCAGCGGCACAACTCGGCAAACCAGCGGCTTCGGCTCGACTGACGAACTAACGAGCTGAGTAACTAACTGACTGACTGACTAGTGACTGACTGATTGACTGCTTGGTTTGCCGATTTGCACCGCTTTATATAGCTAAGTTTCCCGTGCTATTCGGCCTGATTGGCTTACTCGCTTCAGCCAATCAGGGCTTAGTATTGCAGCGGTTTATCCAATCGCTGTGAAGCAGTTTTTATATGATTCCAAGAATTCTAGTTTTTATAACAAGTTCGGTTTTGGTTTTTGTCTGTTTTCGCGAGGATTTACCGAATAACAACTTTTTAGAGGATTTTAAAAGTCTTAAAATAGTTTATTTTTAACAGCTTAAAGTCTTTTTGTCACAGGGAAGGTGCCGCTGCAGCAGCGATTTCCTTCCTTGTGAGGCGCCAGGATGCCGCGTGACGGCGTATACGGTAACTAGCAGTGTCTACCGTAGTTTTAGGCGGGTCTTATGCGACAACTAAGTAGGTCTTACTATCGTAGCTCCACCTACCGTAAGATAGGGGGTATGTGTTGCTCTGTTGCTTTTAGGTCTACTGTAGGTTTCTGTGACTTGGTAATTTTTACTTGACTTGGTAAGTTCTGACCTTGAACTTGAACATTGCGTGCGGAGGGGTACGGTTACATTCCTCCCCCGCCTAAGCTCGCATGTCCACATGCGGATCATGACAGGGGAAATTTGTGTGTGTGTGTGTGTGTGTGTGTGTGGGGGGGGGGGGGGGGTGGCGAAAGTATTGTGCGTATCCGATCGGCCCGTTTTTTTTGTTTTGGTGTCGCAAGGCCAAGCATTCGGTACTATGCCATACTGGGAGTATACCGAGTGGGGTGGATTACATCAAGAGTATTGTGTATAGAATTTCGTAGAATGGTGCATATGTAAGTAGCTGCCTGCGTTTTTATATATATTTTCGTGCTAAAATTGTTGGGTTGCTGAAAGTTTCGGAAACAAGATGGTGGCTACGGTAGTTTTGCTGAATTTCATCTAACTGCCAAGTTGTGCGGTTTTACTTTTGTTTTGAGTTGGTTCGCTCGTTATCTTGCTTACTGGGTTCTCAGAAGTTACAGGAGGCGAGGGCGCCAATGAGCCGCCTAAATTTTTCTGACTGCTTGTTAATGTATATATGGGTATGGAAGGGGGCACGATACTTGGAATTTGATACCTTCGTGTAGGCAGTGCAATGCCTGATTGCGAGTAAGTTGCAATTAACTAGCTAGCTCACAGCAATTATTTAGCTTTTAGCACTGGTTTTATAGTAATTATTACGCATTAATTATTACAATTACGGATGCTTTTTTTTGTTACTAGTTACTAGGCATCCTTTTCACGAGGTTACACGTGTTTGTTTTCGCTGAGAGTCGGTATGTGGGCCGCTTTTATGTTATGACTACGCAAAAATTGCACGAGAGTTGGTGCCTGGTTTTTTTTTTCTTGGTGATTGGAGTTTTAGTTTCTTTACTGTAGTGTGTTGGTTCGCGTGCTGTATGGTGCAGAGTCTTCTATTAAGCGGTTCTAATTACATGGTGTGTGTGGTCATTTGCTATCTTGTGATCCCGCCGTTCCTTTTTTTTCATATACTTTGGGGGTCGTATTACCTTGCGGGTCGGGTCATGGCTGCGGTTGGTTCGATCGTTTGTTGGGTTTGCTTTTGTTTGCTGTTGGCATTAGGGCGCACCCGGGTGAGTCTACAGTATTGTGTACAGTATATGATTTTGAAAGTCGGTTGACAATACGTGTGTTATTTCGTGTTTTTTTTTGGTTTTTTCTTTTACAGAACAACCTGAGACGGGTGACAATTGAAGTTGTCAGTTTAAGCGGATTCGGTGGTGACATTTAGACATTTAAATTTAAACTTAAACCGTTCTCACGGCGTGTAAGCCTTACAATAAAATTTCAGCTTAGTGTAACTATATGAAATTTTTTTTTTTAACTTCATAAATTTATAGTGTAATTGTATATATACATATATAATCGGATACGTAGACGGGGGTCTAATGATGGTGGGATTTGTATTGACATTTTGGTTGTACTTGTACCTGTGTTTTTTTTCTCTGTGTAACTTGGGCCACTTGGAAGGCTAGCCGTGTTTGAACTAAAAAACTGGAGATTTGTTTTTTTCGGTCAGGATTTGATTTGAAAAAAAAGTCTCATAAATGTGACAAAAATGGCATGTCTACGGGTGCATATTATAGAAATTCTTGCTCAGTCTCGCATGTATATACCTCAGCTTTGACTCCGAATATTCGTATTAGGGACTGGCTACTCGGCCGAATACTGTATTCGGGATTCGGTCGATTAGTACTAGCTGTTCAGCGCATCTGTGTAGTTTACAAGGTTGTTTTTTTTCATTATATGCTGTTAGTCCGTTATCTTAGCATATTGTTGCTGGGCTATTTGTGTTGTGTACTTGTGTATTTGTGGGTCACTTGTCCTTACGTAATGCTTTCAGTTTTTTTTTTGTGCCCATAGTAGCAAAATAGATGATCTAGCTAGCTCTAGCGTGCAGGTACGGTCCAGTTGATTCGTTTCAACTTTTTTTTTGTTAGTGGTTAAATTAGATCATTGCATCGAACCGATCCTGCGTGGGGAGGTATCACGATGGGTTTCTTTCCTTTCTCCCAGTCTAAGTACATACCTGTACCTATATCAGAGTTACTGTATCGTTCTTTATTAGTGCTTCCCTG